>JAJHJA010001273.1:0-82377 GCA_021202915.1 Heliconius himera
TTTTTTAAGCAAACCATAATAAAAACAACACAGAAATAAATTTTCTTTACAAAATTAGATTATTTTCTGCACAAAAAATAAAATAGTGGCATAATTTTTGTGAATAAGGCATTGTTTCCAGCGATGTTGACAATTTTACAAGCCCAAGAGTCTCTGGGGAGGGCACTCTACTGAAATATCACTTACACTTATAGCGATAGCTGTATAACAAGGTTATTGAAATTAAAATTTGTTTAATTTTACGCCTTTTATACGTTTTTATTTTATGAACAGTATTATTATGTGAATAGTATTATTATTCTTTTTTTAGACTCACGCTGTTTTCCGCACATAGACGTGTAGGTAGAGAGAATCTGGGAACCCAGTGTTAAGGCACTCTGTTGCCCGTTATGAGGGAACCACCACTTTCCTCTGTATTCTTGAAGGATTGCATTACCAGAGCGAGAAAATGAAAATAATAAGTATTTAATTTACCTGAGTGAAATCGAAATCACAACCGGCGTGGCGTGGCGTTTACGTCACGACGGTCTAACATTACATATATATTTTGTTTACATTTTATACTATATTCAATAAGATAATTTTACTTAATTTAAGATATTATATTACCAATAAAAAAAAACATAAATATATTTAATTCTCTGAAACTACAGGTCGTATACTAATCTCAAGGCGTTCTATATGAAATACCTACAGCAGGTAGAAACCGATAACGCGCGATTCTATTAAAGCGGCCAACAATCAGAACGGCTTTGTACCAGAAAATTGAATTCTAACCGACAGTTTTAATTACCGGTGCAGTCTGACTGTTGCTTATGTAATATAGAGATTGCGAGTTTTTTTATGTAAAAAAATATATGAAAGAAAATAGTATTGAAATATATACAAAATCGTTTAAAATTTGACCTAACGAGATAGTTAAAGATTGGAAAAGCACCTTCTGAGCCCATCTTGAATTCAATTTTGTTTTTAGCTTCACGCTGTATACCGCATATAGCAGGATAGGCACAGAGAACTTAAGAACCTAGTGTTAGGACACTCCGTTCCCCGTTAAGACACTGCCCCACTTTTTCTACTTTTTCGCCGAATTCTGGGGCCATTGCGTTTGAGTGGCGGAACTCAACGCCGCGCTTTGTCTCCGTTACCAGAGAAATTAAATGAAAATATTAAATATTACACTTTCTTAATGCACGACCTCATCGCGTTTAAAGTCGCACGCTTATGCCCCTGCACCACGACTAACTTCAAATATTTTAATAAAAATAAAAAAGGGCGAGTCGAGCTTCAGTGGACATTCCATTTATTCCATAACTATAGTATAAACCTTAAGTTTGTCATATTTTATATAACTTATATAAAATATGACAAACTTAAGTTTGCTGGTTGTATAAATTGCATAATCTAGGACAACCTGAAATATACTACAGATATTAATTGCACGATATAATTTATACAAAACGCGACAAAAACCCTGAATATATGTTACTATGTATCATATGATTGCGTTGACTGAAAAAAAAAAATATTTTATATTTTATAATTTCTAAGACTGTAAGACCTAAATATTTGATCAAATTTTACCTTGTTATATCCATGTGTTCTTAAAAAAATTAGTCTTGACGGATGCACAGACCTACACACAGATGGACAGACAGACGACAAAATGATCCTATAAGAATTTCATTTTTACATTTGACAGTATATAAATCGTAAAAAGGCATAAAGTACGGCGCTTATTCCTACGAATATTTATAACCAGAGAGATTTATAAGTAAGTTATTTATGCTTGCCCTGCCTTTTTCTTAAAAGTTTCATAATATTTTTTTAAATTATTACAAAATTTTATTTGTAGATTGTAAAGTTTATATTGCTGGCCTATAATAAAGAAATTTAAAAGAAAAACATATATGCAAATGTTAATAATTATAAACAAAATTTAAATCTAATAGTAAAATATATATTTTTAATCAAAATAAATCCAGTGCACTCAATTATTTTCACTTCAAACATTTCAAAGTTCTTTTAAGCTTTAAAAGTGCACTTACAGTGAGCTTTTAAAAGCTGCAGCGTGAAACTGTTACATTTTGTTGCACTAAAAAAAGACAAAATTCAAAAAAATCTCATTTTCCCGCGGTCTAAACCTTTTTTCGCTGATATACTCGTATGTGACACAGTTACCGAGTTTTCACTTTAATACGAAATAAAAATTCTTTTTATCTACACACATGATACAAGCTGTCGTAGTAAAATGGATAATCTCGTTTTTCAACTTCCCATAGGTATTTCGAGAAATTCTCTCTTATTGTATAGGGAACGAGGGAATGTAGGAGACATTCCCTCGTTCCCTTGTCCATGGCAATTCTCTCCCACTTTGCGCCGAATTCTTAAGATCTTACATGTTGAGTGGTTCCACCAACAAGATAAAATTCACAATATTCTTTTAAATTAAAATTCAAAATATAATTTATTTAAATAAACTATATTAAGCACTTTTGAATGTATATATATATATATATATATATATTGATTTCAATGGTTTTGTAGTGGCAAAGTAAGAATACATTGTGGAATTTTATTATATACACGTACTCGTATATTCACACCCGCAAATGATTTATTGACTGTTGGAGGCGAAAACTTGGCGTTACAAGCTTATCTTTATTTCTTGTTTTTATCGTATATCGGTCACTATTTTTACTATGACATACAACATCGCTTTCCCTCGTTACTATAGCTAGGAAATTTATTTTTTACACTATATATAAATTGAATATTTTATTAAATAAATAAAAAAATTAGCTTCACGCTGTATCCCGCATACAGCAGGGTAGGCAGAGGGAACCTATTGTTAAGACACTCCGTTCCCCACTTTCTGCCGAATTCTGGAGGCATTGCGTGTTGAGTGGCAGAACTCAACGCCGCGCTTAACCTCGATACCAGAGCGAAGAAATGGAAATATAAATTAGTATCTAATAAAAACATAGTGCTAGGATCTTTTTTTTTAGCTTTGCGTATCCCGCATTGAGGGTAGGCAGGGGGAGCCTAGTGCTAAGACACTCTCTCTACTGCCCACTTTTCGCCGAATTCAGGAGACCTTACTTATTGAGTGGCAGATGAGATCTGCCGCGCCGCGCTTTTACCTCGCCACCAAATCGAAGAAATTTCGAATCCACAACCTGTCGCGTTAATATAAACGATTGTGCCTCTGCACCACGAGTGGCCTCACTTAGCCTCACAGGATCTCTTAGCTTGTGTTAGCCTGTTCACTCTAGTTCAGTTTTTTTTCCAATAAAAAAAAAACAATATTTTAATCCAAGCAATAAAAAAGAAATTAAATTAAGTGAAATGAAATATTTCAAATATTATCTATAATTGATATTATTTTTTATGCTGTATGTACATATTATACTTAAAACACGAGAAATGATACTGTTTCGCAGCAAAGTCGGAATCGGGAGCGTTGGCACCAATTTACGTACTTTAATTGGCAATTACTCAGCAAACCGCAACACAGCAGTTCCGCCAGAACAAAAATAATGTATGTATGGAACGGTTTTTAACCGCGTGAAATGTAGCACGTGTTTTTGATATAAAATTTAGCTGTTTCAAAGAAAGAAATATGGGTTGAAAAGTGGCTTAAGCTTTTTAATTTTATAGAAAAACGTAATAACATACAAATACACTTACCAAATTTGACACATGTGCTTGGATGCCAAAATATATTATTATACTAAAGTATTGTCTAAATTCAAGTGATGACTTGACGACTGTAAACGCGATGGATCTTTGTTCGACTCCCGCTTGGGGGAAATAATTAGGTACTTTTATTTTGTTAAGTTCCACCACACAACACGCACTTATTCTCTTAACTCAACATTTTTAGATTCCCCCTATCTTGTTTTTATTCTTATTTTATGAAGCTAATACATAATAGGTTATAAGTTAAAGATAGTAAAAAAAATGTATATAGAATTTAGAATTATTATTTACTATAAGAATAGTAATTACTACCGCTGATTCAGCGAATAAAAATATATAGATGATAGATGACCGGATACTAAGTAAATAACTTTTGTAGGAAAAGGTTGATTGATATTTGTTTTATAAAGGAATAATATACATTGAGGCCAGTCGTGGCGCAGCGGCCCGAAGTGTGACTGTTAAATCGACTAGTTGTGGGTTCGATCCCCACTCGAGGAGATGAAATATTTACTTAAATTTATATTTCCATGTTGGGGATAGCAGGTTCGAATTATATTAGTGAAAAAAGTATTATATAGGGTAATTTCTGAATTAGTTATATAAGATACATATCTTATTCATCATTTATTATGCAAATTCAAAACATCGTTTCGACCATATTATAAGTTAAAACTGCTATAATATGATTTTCAAATAAAAAATGTCACTTGTTTTATATTTTATTATTTCTATATCTGTAAAAACATATCTGCAGCATGTCTATAGCAATCTTAGGCATGTGCCCATATCCCTTTCCTCATATAGTAGGTAACCCTGCTGTAAAAGGAGGTAACAGTCCATTTGTTCCATTGTCTCACTTTCCATTCAATTTTCGAGACATTGTGTATTTAGTGGCGGTACTGTGGCAAAACGCGGCGCTCTGTCTTATTACCAGTGCGAGGAAATGAAAATAATTCGCTCTCTCGAGTGTAAATCGAACCCACGATTGCCCCGTTTACAGTGAGATGCTTTGCCACAACTGCCCCTAAAGATAAATCATTTTGAAAGATATTAAATTAATATAAACTCCTGAATTTATTTTAGAATGTAAACGCACAACGATAAGATTATAATGTATTTTTTTTCAGTTTACAGAGTATCCTGGATGTAACAGGTTAGGCAGAAGGAGCCTAGTTTTAAGACTCCGCGATGCTCACTTTCCACCGAATTCTGAGTGGCAGAACTCAATGCGGCGGCGCTTTGTTTCTACATCGAAGAGGCGAAAATAAAATAATAAAAATTTCATTTAAAGGAATCGAATCCACAACCTATCGTCTTTACAGCTACACGTACTATAGAACCATACTATATAGCAATATCACATCAACTGAAACTCGACCATCCCAGAGCAAAGAGCTGGCTGGTAATCACTAGTTCTAGTGAACAAAACGTAATTAACATCTCTATTCGACTATAGCCGTTATGTAATGAAGTTTCTAGTGGAAAGAAAAAGTAGAAAAAGAAGAGTAAAGTATATGCAACTACTTTGCATATTAAACGAACGTGTAGATTATTTCTTTAGATCGTAGCAATGACGTAGGTTCAAGTCCAGGCGAGGTATATCTAAAACCTTAAAAATCTTTAAAAAAATAGCCTCACGCTGTATCCTACACACTGTAGGTTAGGCAGAGGGAACCTAGAGTTAAGACACTCCGTTCCCCACTTCCTGCCGTATTCTGGAGGAATTGCGTGTTGAGTGAAAGAACTCAACGCCGCGCTTGTCCTCGACACCAGAGCGAAGAAATGGATTTAAGTAAATATTACATCTCCTCGAGTGGGGATCAAACCCACAACCAGTCGGTTTACAGTCACACTTTGTGCTCCTGCGCCACGACTGGCCTCCTGGCATAGTTACCTAATTTTTATCAATTTTCTTTTACATTATAGTGAAATGAGATTGCGTTTGTGAATGGGATGATATGGGTTTGAACCCAACTGTATTGTGGGGAATGATTATTTTTAAATAATTTTTCTTTTCTCGTTCTTCTAGATAAAGAGCGACGTTGAGTTCCGCCACTAAAATACGGAGACACTACGTATTATTCGCCTTTCTGTTTTATTTCTGTGAGGAACGTTAGCGTCAAATTAAACTTAGAAATAAATTTTAAGTTAAGCTTCTACTAACATACTATAGTGCCATTAGAATACAAATGAGTAATTTTGAGCCAAGGCAGTTTTTTCAAAAACTGCCTCTTCTCATTTCTTTTATCAAAACTCTCCAATTTTGAAAATAATCAAGTAAAATTTCGTAATTTTCATGAAATGATACACAAAGTAAGATTAATCCAGCAGAAGCGAGAACAAAACGTGACTACGCTTTGAGGCTTTATGCCTTTTATATCTTGAAATTAAAATTTTGTATAAAAAGCCAAAATTGTTTTTTTTTTGGTTCGCGTTTTATACCATGGAACCTAAGTGTTAAGGCACTCTGTTCTCGACATTTCGCCTCATTTTAGTGGCATCGTTGCGTGTTAAATGTTAAACATGAATGCCGCGCTTTGTCTTGTCATTACAACGAATAAATGAAAATAATAATCGATTTCTCTGAATGGGATCGAACCCACTACTGTCGCGCTTACTTTCAGTAGATATCTGTTAATTTTTTTTAAACTTTATAAGTATAGGTAATATTGAGGCCAGTCGTGGCGCAGAAGCACAAAGTGTGACTGTAAAATCAACTGGTTGTGGGTTCGTTCCCCACTCGAGGGAATGAAATATTTATTTACATTTATATTTTAATTTTCTTCGCTCTGATGTCGAGACAAAGCACGGCGTTGAGTTCCGCCACTCAATACGTTATGTGCGGGATACAGCGTGAAGGTGATTTAATTTAAAGTTTATATAATATTTTTAACATAACTATGTAAAAAATCTTGAAGATTAGATTGCATTCTGGAGGAATTACGGGTTGAGTGGTGAAACTAATCGCCGCTTATTTTTTATATATTGTATAAAAATATTTAACTATGTGTAATAAGTCTACTTCTAAACAATAACGATATAAATTTAAAGAAATTTAATAGTTAGCAAAAAATACGAACCATGTGGCTTTAGAAAAGTAAATAAAATACTTAAATAATAATTATATTTAAAAATATTAAAAGAATGGTGATACGAGATGAACACTGTAAGTTACAAACATAATTTATAATTCATAATTAATTAAATTTAATTTACAATCATTATAAAAAAAAAATCTTTGTAAATATCGTTTTTACACTTGGTTGTTATAAAATAACTTTAAAATGCACCATAGGAAGGGCGACTTATGATAAATTACGTCTGTAAATTCTATAACAAAAAGATTTTGAATGTAAGAAATAAATGTTTTTTTTTATCGTGGCATCTTAACTTGAGGACTCACTCGAGGACATTAACTCATTGCTTATGCAAGACGAGATGCGGCGTTAAGGTTCTGCCACTCAACTGGAAAAGCAAAGAAGTGTTTAGACACTACTATATTCCGTCTACCCAGCGTGTTGTATGAGAAAGAATGAATGAAAATATATATTATAAAAGGTCACTTGTTACTGTATTTCTATGCATTCATTTCGAGCATATATGTAAGAAATTACTTAAATTTAAAAATTATATATAACAATTTAATCTGGTGAAGTTAAAATTGAAGTAAGGATCAGAAATTAAGATATATGAGTTCAGCTGATGTGGCGAAGTTCTATAATTTTAAAGAGAAAAGTTTGAAAAACTTCTCAGAAGCACTTGGTTACTATTTGCAGGCAGATATTTTGTGGTCTGTACGTTATTGGAGGACGTCAATTTAAGAACGGTGGATGTGGGTTCACGTCCTCGAAGTAAAATTGTAATATAAATGATTTCCTGGTATAGTTGTAGTAAATGCGGCGTTGGATTCCGCAACTCTTTTTGAAGTATCCGAGTTTGGATGAAAAAAAGCAAACTTTATTGTACCAATATGAAAATAAAATTAAAACCGGGGATTCCGTACAAATTTCAGAATTGTAGGTCAACGGGAAGAAGGTAGAATTTATAAAAGTAGACGACCTTAAGTTTACGGGTATATGCATATATGTATGTTTTTTGTTTGAAATTAACTATAAACATAAATTTTAACTTGATTTTTATTTATGGTTTAACTATCAATTTTCAATTTTTGTATTTTTTTCTCTATTTTTATTGTTATTTTTCAATTCATGCCGATTTAATAACTGTAGGATCAGGAAAAGTCTCTATAGGTTTTAATTATGCGGCGAATTTCATACAAAATGTAGCAAAAACGATGCACAAAGGTTGGTCTTGTGATTGCGATGGCTTAAAAGCTTGATTTTTCTGCACTTTTGTAGCAAGGATCGTAGATGTAAATATTTCAGCTTCACGCTGTATCCCGCACACAGCAGGGTAGGCAGAGGGAGGCTAGTGTTGAGTTCCCCATTTTCTGCATTCGGCAGAAAATGGGGAACTCAACACTGCGTGTTGAGTGGCAGAACTCATCGCCGCGCTTAGCCTCGACACCAGAGCGAAGAAATGGAAATATAAATTTAAGTAAATATTTCATCTTCTTGAGTGGGGATCGAACCCATAACCAGTCGGTTTTATAGTCACACTTCGCGCCGCTGCGCCACGACTGGCCTCAAAAAACACAAAACTTATATACAAAACTTATAATATCAAATTATAAAGATATGAAATAATATTTCAGCCATATAATTAAAATATTAGTTTTTAATTATAATGACAAAATTAACAATTTAAATCGCATTCAATATATTTAAAAGTGCAAAAAAATTTGGTCACAGCAGTTTAACCTCACAATACAAAAGGTAATGGCCCATTAACTGACGCTCGCTTAAAAAACGTTTAACTAATCCTGTTTAAATTCTACAAAGGCCTTACCTTTTTTGGTTTATAAAATCATCGATGTTGGTTTTCACTGAATTAAGTATTGAAATCGCAAAAAAAAGTACTATCTTGATTTTTAGCTTTGTCGCTCATTCTGATGAATATTGAACTCAAAAAAATCCTTCATACTCCTCTTTCTTCCTGAGAAATCGACTTTGGAATGCCTTACTTCTGAATATGAGACGAGCAAAATCTTTACCTATTTTCAAGCAACAATCAGAACTATATTTCAATGTCCTTTAAGGTATTTGTAAATTTTTACTTTGCCTATACAATTTAATACAATATAATCCAAATAAAATAGTGAAAACTGCATTTAATCAATTTAAATCTATGAATTTAGGCAAAAAGTGACAATTTGCAGAATAAATAAGGCAAAAAAATCTGACAAATTAAAATTAATTTTTAATATTACAGATAAAAAATATTACAAGCTTATAAATGTAGTTCAAGTCATACAAAATAAGTGCTCACGTCCGCCAGCTTAAATTTGTCAATTTCTATAACTTATACTTTCCTATCCTTAAATTGAAATCGGTCCAGAACTGCCGGTAAACAGAATCCGACTCGCACTTGACCAGTTTTTTATTAAATTTGTTATGTCAAGTCACTTCGCAGGTCGGTTTTCGTCCGTTATCATTAAAATCTTTGTACATAAGACTTTAGATAACATCCAACAAACAAAATATGATTTTTTTAGAATTTGACAACAAGGTTAACTCTAATAAAATTTTCTCAATAGAAGTCAAGTTATATATGTTATTCTATTTAAAAAATAGTCAAATTAAATAATTTATTTCATCAACTACTATTTGAAACTAGTGTAATTGAAAATAAATAATTCTTTGCTCATTCAGCAATAAAAATATTCCAGTTTATTTGTAACCATTTGTTTACTGTAGCGTTTTTCACTATGTAACTTGCTTTTAAACCGTTTTACTAATCGTGGCTATAAATCTCGTACGAAAATGTGGTTTTTTTATTTGAACCTATATGTTGTTCAAGTAAACGGTCTCTAAATAGGATATTTTTGTTGTAAATAGAAAATAGAAAAAAGAAGCAATTAGCACAGTGGCAATTAGTATAAATTATCTATATCGATTAATATAATAAAATATTAAAAAAATGTGGCTGTATATTTTACATCAAAATTATTTTGAGTACATAGTAATAAAATATAAATCTATAGTTTTTAAAGATTTATCAGTCTGTTTGTGTGTTGGTACACATTTTTTTCTATCTTTGGAACAACTGTACGAATTTAATTAGTTAGTCTGGGCAGGATCTACGCTATAATTGATTTTGAGGATAATTTGCTGCATAGAATGTAAATTTGAACTTAAATCCATAATTTAAACATAAAAAAAATAAAATTGTTAACAAAACATTATTTTTTCGTACGCATTACATATTAAAGTATTATACGTCACCATAATACTGATATTTGCAAAAAAATAAAATTTCTAGAGTAAAATAGCTAAGTTAAGCTTATATATTTAATTTAGTAGTAATATATAGTAGTGTATATATATATTTATTTGTATGTATGTATATTTATATGAATATATTTATTTATGTATGTTATGTTTGTATACTGATATTTCTATATGTGTATAATATATTATGGTATATGATAATTACATTCTTATTTATTTTATACCCTTATATATATTTATATATAAATATATTTCTTTTTTTTTTTTGCACCCTACCCCTTTCTATCTTAATATCTAAATTTGCTATTTCCTCTGCTTGAAGGTTGCCTGGCAGAGATTGCTATTAAGCAATAAGGCCGCCTTTTGTACATTTATATATTTTTATTGTATTTCTGTGTCTTTTCTTGGGTGTACAATAAAGAGTTAATTATTATTATTATTATTCCTGACGCACAGAAACGAATAATAATAAATTCAAGCAATAAAACAATACAATAAAGTTGTTATATAAAATTTGTATCACGCGATCGTCTAACGTCGAACGATAAAGGAAGTATTTTAGTAAGTTTGTGGTGAATTCGGAAACTGTAGTCGATTTGTTTTTTTTATTAACTAACATCGTTTATTAGTTTTGATTTAAGAAATAATTTTTGGTACAGCTATAATTAAAATAAATAATAATTTTCGTACCAAGAATATCTTTTAGTAATAACGTCAATGGGTTCGTAAATATCTTTAATTTTGTTTTAGCTTCACGCTCCCACGTACAGTAGAACGTACCAGGGTAGGCAGAGGGAATATGGAAACTTAGTGTTAAATCACTCCATTCTGGAGGCAGAGGGAGGAAATGAAAATATTAAATATTTCAGTCCAGTCAGCCAGAGCCAGAGGCCAGTCGTGGCGCAGCGACACGAAGTGTGACTGTAAAACCGACTGGTTGTGGGTTCGATCCCTACTCGAGGAGATGAAATATTTACTTAAATTTATATTTCCATTTCTTCGCTCCAGTGTCGAGGTTAAGCGCGGCGTTGAGTTCTGCCACCCAACACGTAATGCCTCCAGAATTCGGCAGAAAGTGGGTAAAGGCACTCCGTTCCCCACTTTCTGAACACTAAGTTCCTTCTGCCTACCCTGCTTAGTGCGGGATGCAACGTGAAGCTGATTTATGAATATTTCAGTTCCTCTAATGGGAATGGCGCGATAGGTTATGGAAATCGAACCCGCAACGTGCCGCGTGACTTTTGGACGCGTGAAATTTTATAGTTTCATATAGAAATATTATACACATAAATAACATAAATTATTAGTACACATAAATTTTTATACACGACATGCACGGTACTAATAGCGAGTCATCACGAAATGATTTATATAGAATTTCAAGTATATATGTAATTATAATATGTTTTTGACATTTGTACCTTCATTACATGTATGTAGGTCATCGATTTTAAGTTACTTTTTATGAGCTTTTTTCACGATAAATGTATGTATATACATGTTTTCGTGAAGTACTGAACACAAAAAAATTGTTGAAATATTTATTTAATTTAATTTTTTTTTTTGCTTGGATGTATAAAAAAATGGGTGATTATTGACTAATAGTTTTTTACGAGAAGTATAAAAATTTTAACGTAGCGAGATTCGAATTCATGATTTTTGGAAGTCAAAGATTTTTTCCCCTAAGAGTTAAATAAAACTTAAAATAAAAATGATAATAAATGTTGATAATTATTGCCTTAGTTAACTTTCCTTTCCAGATATGGGCCTAGATAATTTTTACTTGTCATATGTTAAAAATCCAATCCATTTTACTAAAATGGCGTCGCACTATTCCCAATTAGACCAAAATAAAAATATTTTATGATAAGAGATAAGAGAGAGAGAGAGATTTTAAGATAAGAGAGAACTAGTTCAAGTCAGTTAGAGTCAAATATTTCTCAAGTTACCACGAAAAAGCATTTCTTTTAATACTTAGTTATTTTATTACAGCTCATTTAACTCACAAAGTTTTTTAACCTCGTGTAGACCTTCACTCGTTATAAGGCCCGTTCATATTTCATAATAAATTTAGTAATAAGTGGAGAATGAGTTACACAAAGCAGTTATTAAATTACGTTATGTTTATTAATATTTTGTCCAGTTTTTATAATGTTGATTAATTTTTTTTCGTGCAGAACTGTACATTAATGTGCTTCCAAATTTTTTTAGCTTCACTGCAGAGTGTATATGCGGGACAAAGCAGGATTGGCAGAGGGAGCCTGGGAACCTAGTTTTATAACACTCCGTCCGTTCTCCACTTTCCGCTAAATTCTGTTGGTATTGCGTGTTGAGTGCCGAATCTAAACGTCGCACTTAGTGCCTCGTTACCACAGAGAGTAAATGCAAATATTAAATATTTCATTTTTCATCTACATCCTGTCGTGTTCACACGACGGGCCTCAACACAAGTTTTACTAGATTTAAATAATTTCTGTGCACTTTTTAATGTAATTGTATATTATAATGCAGTATTTTTTTTAGTAAAATGTTTATATATTTATAAAATTCATTTCTCTGTGTGAATTCTAAATCATATCCAATGCGTTATTAGTTAAACCTTTTGCCACTGCGCCACGATAGACTTTTGATAATCATAAAAAGAATATCAAGCATAGCTCCAAAGCTCTAAATAAAATACATTTTAAAATATGTATATTCTTACAAATTCCAAATATATTTTTACAGGAGCGCGCATAACCGAGCTATCTACACCGTGTTAAATCATTTTCCAGCAAAATATGATATCAGTATGTGTGTACAGAATGTAAACGAAAAAGAGACCGTCGTACTGCAGTGATACGGCATTTGACTAAAAACTCAACGGCTGTGGATTCAATTCCCACTCAAGAGATGTTTTTTTTTGCGTTGAGTTTCGTCACTTCACATGCAATGTCTTGAAAACGAACATACTCATTAGGAGAACTAGGTTCCCTCTGTCAACTTCTGTATGCGGAAAACGCGTGAATTGCTTACTTATATAACAAACACGTTCGGTAATTTGATTTCAACTCGAGTAAAAGAAAATATTTAATATTGTCATTTCTCAGAACTGGTAACGAGGTAAAGTGCGGCGTTGAGTTCCGCCACCCAATACGCAATTACTCCATAATTCAAACTTTCATTAAGACACTTCGGTTGGACGGAAAGTCTCCTAATGGGAAATGGAGTGCCATAACACTAGGTTCCCAGTTACCCCTACCTACCATGTGAACCTAAAAAAAGAACTATTAAAGCAAAAATTACATATATGAATAGGTATAACCACATCGTTATATCATTGCAATCAATCACCGGGCCGAGCTTAGGACGGATGTGGAGTAGCAACATAATTGGTTGCTAACCGCTACTGCCTTAATTGGAAATCAGAATATAATGCACAGTTATATATAAATGGTTAAATACATTTTCTATGAACTGTTTTAGTATTGACTGAGAGTAATTGATGTTTCACCGAGGTTAGAACAGGTTCAAATCACGCTACATATTAAAAATAAAATAATCACGATCAATCACACTTCTTAAATGTATGTTATTGTTTAGCTTCCCGCTGTATCCTGCACTGGGTTCATAAAAGGAAGTTAGTGGGAACCTAGTGTTATGAAACTTAACGACGCTCATCATCCATTTTATGCTCGCCACAAAATATTTTTGCAGTTTTTGCATCATTTTATTTTATTTTATTTATTTTTTTTTAAAAAGATAAATCTGCAATCAGTCGCAAGACTATAAGCAGATGGCTTGCTTCTATATGGCGGTTAGGCGACGAGCCCAACGACTCGTCTGCCTTTTTATAGCACATCCTTCCTTTTCAGCCTTCTAGGTAAGGGTTTTAAAAGATCATTAGCCAGGACATTTGGATGGATTGAGAGTCGGTATGCGTAATTCTTTTTGTGTTTGTCAATTTCAGCCTGAACTGTGGGAACATTAAGATATTCGTGGATCTCGTCGTTTTTGGAGAACCACGGAGCATTTGCTATAGTACGCAGGATGTTATTTTGAACTCGTTGGATGTACATGATGTTACTTTTGCTAGCAGTGCCCCATAGGGGAATTCCATAGGTCCAGATAGGTTTTAGTATGGAGTTGTAAATCAGCAGCTTGTTGTCAATAGACAGAACAGAGTTTCTACCCAAAAGCCAGTATAGACTTCTGAACTTGTGGTTAATTTCATCACGTTTCTTTCTAATGTGACAGGTCCAGGTGAGCCTTCTATCTAAGTTGAAACCCAGGTACTTTACATGATCACATTCCGGCAGTGTATCATTTCCAAATCTGACAGGAGGGCAGTTTTCCTTTCTTAGAGTGAACGTAATGTGGTTCGATTTTTGAGCACTTGCCCGGATGCGCCATTTTTTCATCCATCTATGAGTGTCGTCAAGTATTTGTTGAAGCTTGTTGCTGGCCGCTGATGGGAGATCATCACTAGCGAGGTAAGCTACATCATCGGCGTATGTCGCTGTAGTTACATCTTCGTCTATTGGTAAGTCTGATGTAAATATATTGTAAAGAACAGGGCCAAGTACCGAACCCTGAGGAACACCGGCTTTTATTGGTCGAAGCGTGGATCTGGCATCTCTCTGCTTTACTTGAAAAAGCCTGTCTTCGAGGTAGGACTCTATAATTAGAAAGAGCGAGTGTGGAAGTTTATCTTTTATTTTGTATAAGAGTCCCTTATGCCAAACTCGGTCGAAGGCCTGCTGAATATCAAGAAACGCCGCCGAGCAGTACAATTTCATCTCAAAGCAGCGTCTGATTTCGTTGTTGACTCGATGTATTTGTTCTATTGTGGAGTGATGTTTCCGAAATCCAAACTGATGCTGAGGGACAATGTTGTAGTGGTCCATGTTGTCTTTCAGACGGATTAAGAAAATCTTTTCCCATAATTTTGAGAGCACTGGAGTGAGACTAATGGGACGATAAGTTGAGGCTTCATAGGGGGATTTTCCATGTTTGTGAATCATAATGATTTCCGATATTTTCCATATTTTTGGAAAATATGACAATCTTAGGGTTGCATTGAAGATTTGGGTAAGCAGTGTGATGCATCTTCGAGGTAGGTTTTTAACCACTAAGGGTGTAATTAAGTCAAATCCAGGGGCCTTATTTGTATTCAACCGTCTAATTGATCTTTGCCCCGGGGGTTAAACATGTAACACGACATCTTTGTTTGTTCTTGTTAAAAATATTATAATTCGCAGTAAAAAAGTATTTTTTGCCATATAAATTACGCCCAGTGCTTTATTATCAATGGTGAAGTGAATTAGTGTCTTAACAAACCGAATAAACTAAGTAAAACAGTGAATTTATAATTCAAAGTGCAAATAACTTTTATTCAACCGTTAACAAATCATCAAGTCATTCTGTGGCTAGTGCAAGCGATTTTCTCGGTTCGGCATAACGCATAAAGACTACAACGTCGTATGTGAGCTTCCAGTGACGACTCATACGCTTAACGTCAGTGATTAGTTAATAGATGTGGCATTGCTTTGTATCGACTCGGCTTTGTCTCTGGGAGACTACTAAATAATTTTATTTATTTTGATTGATAGTTTTATTTAATTGTATTTTTACTGAGATGCCACCTAAAAAGAATTCTCCAAACTCAAAGGATAAGCTCACTATGCAAAGTACGGATACAAATCATAGCTCAGCAATCACGGATACGGACAATGAAGAATTAGTTAATGTCACTAATAGACCAAGGGCACGGAAGCGTCACCATGATGACGAAGTAGCTGCTTTTATGCTAGAAATAAAAAAATCCTTCGAGACGTTTAAAAATCAACAAAATCTTATACAAGTCACGATTAAGGATATACAGACTCAAAACAATGATATCATAAAATCCATGGATTTTATATCTAAGCAGTATGAGGAGATAAAGGATAAAATGATTAAATTAGAAACTGAAAAGCAGTCACATCTAGCCTACATACAGACCTTGGAGATGAAGCTAGAGAACCTCGAAAGATCACAAAAGCATACCAGTGTTGAAATTAGAAACGTTCCTGTCCAAAATAACGAAACTAAAAATGACCTTCTCGCTTTAGTGAAAAATATTGGGGCCGCTACTAGTGTTAATATAGAGGATAATCAAATACGTGATGTGTTTCGACTGAATCAGAAGAAGGGGGGCAACAAGGCCATAATAGCAGATTTTTCCTCTGTTCCTATAAAAGAGAAAATCTTAGCATTTGTAAAAACCTATAATCGTAATCATACTACAAATAAGTTAAATACTTCACATCTTAACCTAAATGGAGAACCCAAGCCTGTCTATATTAGCGAGTGTTTAACCCAAAAAGCAAGAAAATTTTTTCATTTGGCACGTGATTTTAGCAATAACAACGGCTATAAGTTTTGTTGGACAGCTCATGGAAAAATATTTCTCCGTAAGACTATAGGAGGTCAGTCTTATCGTATCGACTCCGAAAATGACCTGGACCGTCTTTCATCGCCTAAGCTGTGACTAGTTGTAACTGCCGTGTTTATTATATTTTCGTTTAATTTTGAACTTTCACAAGATTTTTATATTATTTTTTTATTGCTTACTCAGTTTTTCTTCATAGCTAGTTATAATTATCCATTTCTCAGCACTGTGTTATTATCACTCACTCATAATATTATTCAATATACATTATTTCTCTTCAATACACATTCAATACTTTGCATAGCCCATTTTTACACACTTTATCAGAATACAGTGCATCCAAATACAAGATATCAAAAAAGGTTCACTTCGTATTTACCAAAGAAATGCCTCAACGGATTATCTGGTTATAATGTTTCCCTTAAATGATATATCTAATGAAATCGATTCAGCTCAAGTATCCGAAGCCATGGTGTGTTCTCCAGAAGACCTGGGTAACCATATAAATATATCTCAGACTTCTTTAACTGCAATGCATACCAATATTCGTAGTATATCCTGTAACTTCGATGCATTTGTTGTTCTCCTTGAAAGAATTTGTATCAGGTTTGATGTATTGATTCTTACTGAATGTTGGCTTTCTGTAACAACTAATCCACCTTGTATTGATGGATACACTTCCTATTGCTCGGATTATCAGAACCAAAACGATGGTGTTATAATGTATATAAAATCAGTAATAAAGCATTCAATTATTAAATCTACACTATCTGATGCGAGTTCTCTTATCTTGAAATATAATAATGAATATGCTATAGTAGCAGTCTACCGATCACCGTCTAACAGTAATATTAGTAAATTTTGTGATAGCCTTGATTTATGTCTGTCATCACTCAATCATGTTAAATCCGTAGCTATTATTGGTGATATAAATATTAATATCGCTCCAGATAATTCCGACTTAAATAGTGGTAAATATTTAGACATGATGGCTTTCCATGGTTTTTTAAGCGCTCACAATTTTCCGACTCGTAATGAAAGTTGTATTGATCATGTAATGCTACGAACCAACAGACACGCAGCTACGTATATTCTTGACTCATATGTGACTGATCATGCGCCATTGGTTTTGTGCTTACTATGTAACATAAAATGTGATAGGTCTAGAATGACCAGTTCTAGAATAAACTATCCGTCGTTAATTCAATCTTTTTCTAACATTGATTATACATGTGTACTTAACTCTACTGATGCCAATACAGCTGCGAGCCTCCTAACTGACATAATTTCTGAAGCCATAACTGCTCACTCAAAACCTATTAAAGTTTCACATCGAAAACGTCCAATCAAGCCATGGTTGACTCCGGGATTGGTACGATGTATAAGACACCGCGACAGATTGCACCAAAAAAGTAAGCGTGACCCTGCCAATGCGATACTAAGAGTTACTTACACCAGGTACCGTAACTTTTGTACTAACTTGATAAAGAAAGTAAAGATTGCTTATGAAAAAAACGAATTTCTGAAATATAAAAATAATCCAAAAGGTACGTGGAATACAATAAATAAAATTACCAATTTTAAGCAACCCTCTCCTTCTCCTACTCCCTTACTAGATCTACACAATAATCCTCAAGTTTCTGTCAACATGATTAACAATTATTTTGCTGAAATTGGTGCGACATACGCCAATGCTATACTTGCTAAACGTCCTCACAATCTAAGTTCAGAAAATGCCATCAAAAATCTTCATCCTTATACTTCAAATGACTCCATGGTACTTTATGACACTGATAATGATGAGATTAAGACTATCATCTCTAACTTAAAAGAAGATTCTGCTCCTGGTATTGATGGCATTCACACATCAGTAATTAAAAAGGTCAGCGTTAGTATAACCCCTGTCCTTACGCATATATTCAATCTTTGCTTTTCAACCGGTGTTTTCCCGGATATTTTTAAAAGGGCTCTGATTCATCCCATTTACAAAACAGGTGACAGAAATAGTGTCAATAACTATCGACCTATATCGATTCTTCCAGTCCTTTCCAAGATCCTGGAAAAGCTATTAAATAAAAGATTGACACATTATCTTCAACAACATAACATCCTTGCTAACAATCAATTTGGTTTCATCAAAAATAAATCTACGGAAGACGCTGCTTTGTTGCTTACGGAAACTATAGTTAAGCACCTGGACAACCAATCAAAGATCATTGGACTTTTCCTTGATTTATCTAAGGCATTCGACACTGTATCTATACCCATCTTACTTAACAAAATGGAATCTTTTGGTATTCGTGGTATAGCTCTGGATATATTTCGCTCGTATCTAACTAGCCGCACTCAGTATGTCAGAATTGATCAATTTGTAAGTGACAAGGCAGGTATTTCTTTTGGAGTTCCCCAGGGAAGTGTCCTGGGTCCCACTCTATTTCTGTTATACGTGAATAGCTTATGTAATATGTCACTGCCCAACTGTAAAATCATCGCTTATGCGGACGACACTGTGTTGGTAATACATGGGAGAGACTGGATTGAGGCTAAAAACTATGCGGAGAATGCTATAAGATTTGTGACACAATGGTATAATTCCAACCTTTTGACTATCAATATTGATAAAACTAAATTTGTAGCTTTTTCTCGCCGACTAAGCTCACAACCATCTTCTGATTTTGCCATCAAAGCGCATACCTGCTCTCGCCAGGATGACTGCAATTGTCTTAATCTTTCTCGCGCCTTCAATATTAAATATTTGGGTGTTACTGTGGATTGCTGTTTAAGCTGGTCACTTCATATTGATAATATAGCCAACCGTATACGTAAAATAATTCCAGTATTTAAAAAACTTAGAAATTCAGGTGATCCTGAAATCCTTCTCACGGTGTATTATGCTCTCGTACAAAGTCTTCTAAGCTATTGCATCGTTGTTTGGGGGGGCACCAGCAAACATACATTACTCTCCTTAGAACGTGCTCAAAGGGCTATATTGAAAGTTATGATAGGAAAACCTAGACGTTACAGTACGGATCTTCTATACCGTGACACGTCTATTCTATCAGTTAGGAAGCTCTTCATAATGTTGGTAGTACTTCGGAAGCATAAAAGTATTATTTTCAGGCCTTGTTGCAAACGTAATAAGTCCAGGGTCTGTGAGACCGTGTATTCCAGGACGAAGTTCGCCCGCACTCAGTTTTATATTATCAGCAGCCACATATACAATAAAATCAACAAATTTAGGTATATATATCCACTATCTTCTTTTAAATGCAAAAAAATTGTTACAACTTGGCTTCACAATTTATCGTACATTGATACAGAGAATTTTCTTCTCGGCTAAATAAATACATACACACATCCACACCCACACACACACACACACACACACACACATACAAACACACAGACACACACATACACGCACGCACATACACACATATATATATTTGACGTGGTAATTACACTTTGTTTTTTGATTAATTGTAGTATAAGTTGTTTGTTAATTTTTGCTTTTGGCGCTTTTAAAATATTATTTAGATATTTTTTTTTTCTTTCTTCTCTCTCATATGTTTGTAATATTTAACTGATAATTAAATGTTTCAAATGTCTAAAATGTCATTAAAATTGTAAAGGGGCAAGGACGCTGGTGGCTGTGACACAGTTTATACTAGTACGGCCACCAACGCACACCTCTTGGTTTAAGAGGCAATTTGTTAAATTTAATTTGATGAATAAATATATTATTATTATGTTTCTCGTTTAGAATTCACGGGTTCAAAAGAACCCGGTCCTTTGGAAGGCTTGCGTGGGGACACAGGTCCAACACGTAGAGGCCCCTTAGAGAATATAAAAATGTTTTACTGTGACGCAATAGCCGGGATCCATCTCTGGGTAACCACAGGTAATTGCCCAGAGATGGTCGCCGGTTAATGCGTAGGAACTATGGAAAATGTGGAAATCTAAACTAGGACTATGGAATGGAATTTGGATGGACTGCTACTGGGCTATTGAGTGAGACTAACGGACGTCCGCCTTTACAATAGTCTCAAATTGAATGGTTGGCGGACGGTGACTCGCCTCCCACTAGATGGGCCCCCACAAAGCGGCGTAGTGCCTTGGGCGCAACATCGGCGTGGTCGGCTAAGGGTGTAGAGAGGTGTGCACCGGTTTCACCATCACGAGGAGCTCGTGAGCGGGTTTCCCCGCTATTACGCAGATTGAGCACTTCCACCCTTTCGAGCACATAGCTCTTGCGCTCCACTCTGCCGGCCAATAAAGGCAAGCCAGAGGCGGGGGATAGATTACAATTCCCCTCCGGAGGACTCAGGTCCGTGGGGTCGCCACTCCCCAACAGCTCGCCACAAGCTGCCCTGCGGGTTTATTATTATTATTATTATTATTATTATTATTATTATTATTATTAATTTCGCTGGCGATTTCTTTTGGTGATGTGGGTTTGAGCGGCAAGCACAGCTGGAGATCCTGGTTCAGTACATCATTAACGTCGTAATCTCGCTACCATCATTGGGTTTGAACACGTTTTCCAGATGATTCGCAAATACTTCTGCTTTTTCAGAGTCCGTTCTCGCCCATGAATTTGAGTGTTTAAGAGGATGAATATGTTCTTTTGAAGATTTTAGTAGCTTTCCAGAGTGAAGTTTCACCTTTTCCCCGAGGTGATGCTTTTTAAGGGTATGACGGAGTGAATAGTTTGCAATTTCTGGGAGTAGCAACTTGAGTTCCTTTGCAGCTTTGTTAAAGGCTGTTTTGTCTATAGGGTGCTGAGATTGGTGCCAAACTCTACGTAGTCGTCTCTTTTCAATAATTTTCGCCTTGACATCTGCAGATTGGACACTCATGCCTGTTGACTGAGATAAGGAAGGTGAGTTTATCCAAGCAGACACTTGAATCAAATTTGTGAGGGACTCACATGCTTTGTCAACATCTTCGGGGGTTTTCAAAGGAACATTTAGTTGGATATTTTCCTCTAGGTAGCTACGGAACCCTTGCCAGTCTGTTTTTCGATTACATAGCATGTCAGCTGGTTCAGCATAAGTAACAGAGGTGCTCAACGTGAGGATTACCGGTGTATGATCAGAAGATCCATCTAGGCATGACTCAACGGTGGAATAAAGATTACTGATTCCCTTGGTAATAAAGAAGTCTAGTAAATCTGGAGACCGCTTTTTATCCGATGGCCATATCGTTGGTTCACCAGTAGATATTGGGGTAAGATGAAGAGCATCGAGGCAGCTCTTAAGAGATCGGCCTCTTGGCAGAGTAATACGCGAACCCCAGAACTTGTGCTTGGCATTCCAATCACCTCCAGATATGAATTTGTTTCCAAGTTGAGAAAAGAAGTCGCAGAATAATTCGGAAGAGATTTTGTGTTTAGGTGGGCAGTACACAGCCGATAATATGATAGGGCCAGCACGATCGTCTAATCTGATTGTAGTAGCCTGTATGTGCCGAGTGGCGTAGTTCTCCAGGACAGTGTGCTTAAGATGGGATCTTATGATTACTGCAGTACCTGCATGAGCTTTGCCATCACCTGGGTGGGGAGTAAAGTAAATATTACAGCCTTTTATGCAATAAGAACTGTTCTTGGTGGCGTGAGACTCAGAGATCAGAACAATATCTAGTTTATTACTAATGATCATGGCTTCCAGTTCCAGTATATTAGATGATAGTCCATTTATGTTCCAGGTTGCAATGCGTAAGGGAACTAAGAATGTAGTTTGGCAACGACTGAGGTCAATAGGTTCAAGAGAGTACCTATCTGTTGAATGAGTTGATCTATCTTTTCAGACTGTCTTGTTAGTATAACTTCGATTCGGTTTTGTTCAAAGTTGCTTTGAGATTCAGTGCTAGCATTGTTTTGGTATCTATTTGCTGTGATATCAGAGTAGCTGAGTTTGTCACGTGGTTGATTGTAGGAAGGTTTTATCAAAGTCTTGCTACCTAGCGTTTGTGTTTGACTTGCATTAATGTTCTCGTTCTTTGGAGGACCAGTGACAAGATTTTTAGCTCGATTACTCTTTCTAGAGGCGATTTCCAAGTACACCTGGCAGCCTTTGTAGTTTGCTGGGTGGTCACGCGAGCATAATGCGCACTTTGCAGGAGTGTTACGATCTTTTTTTGGACAGTCTGCAGTTTTGTGTCCTTCACCGCATTTGACACATCTAAAAGGCCTCATGCAGTTATTCTTGGAGTGACCATATTGTTGGCAGCGCTGACATTGAACAATTGTTGTTGATTTACGGGGGTCTTCTATTTTAACTCTCTGATGATAAATATACTCTATGTCCTTAACTGCTTTGTTATTTACGTTAGGTTCTAAATTAACGAAGAATGTAAAAGATGGAGTTTTGTCTGGGCCGTACCGGGCATTAATAATTTCTCCACGGACTTTATTTCCTGAAGATTCTATTGCATTGATGATTTCGCTGTGTGGAGTTGAGTAGTGTAACTTTTTTATTACTATGCGATAAGCTTTCTTTTCTTTTGGCGTAAAGGTGTGGCCTATTAATCCTTTACTTCTTATTGCCGAAATAACGTCTTTATAGGTTTCAGAGCAGTCCACAAGGACTCGGAGTAAATTTTTGTTTACTATTCTTATTTTAAATAGTTTAGGGTCGCATACTGATTCTATAAGTTTTGACAGTTCATTTACATCTTCTATTCCATAAAGGACAATAGGAGGCGGCTTATTTGGCTTTAGATTTGCAGGGTCATTATTTTTGTCTTCAGCTTGATCCAGTGGTAGTGATCTAAACCGGTTTGATACTGTCACAGAAGTAGCGTTAGGTGGAGAGTCGCTAGTTTTTGTTTGGTTTCAGGTCTCGGCATATCGCTTAAGGAAGCCGATCGTGGCCTATTGAAAAGTGCTGGATGGAAGACTTGCTGGGTTAGTGTTTTTTGATTTGTTTTGGTTGAGGTGTTTTGATTGGGTTCATTCATATTTGTTCCCACGAGTAGGGTCGACTTAAACGGTCACTTATAGGGTGACGCCCATCCCAATAAGAAGGCACAATTCAACGATGTTAGCCTGTCACATCGAGGTTGGTGCTAGAAACTGGAATCCCTCCAGCCATTCGTCCTGTCGGCGCAGTCCTCACCTTAGGATTAGGGTAATTATTTTATTGAGGTTTTCTTCCTCTTGATCCGGGCAATAAAGCCAAGACCCCCAGCCTCACGAGACATGACCGCAAGGACCGGGTTGTTGAGGTCATTTCCTACCATCAACAAGGACAAGCTTGTTAGGCTTGTTGGTTCAGGTTTATTACCGCCGCCCAAAACTCGGCGTTATTGCTCATTTAGCACCACCCAGGGGACACGTGTAGGGTGGGTGTTTAATGGACAAGATGGGAAGTCCTACGGACGCGAGCAACTTTATCCCCCAATCATTTTATAGAAACAAAAAAATTAAATAATACGAAATTGTTATTCTCTTAGAAAAATAAACTTTTATAAGGAAAAAATAAATGTTCACAATGTTTTATATCTTTTATTTTTTAAAAAAACGTAGAAATAAGTTTTTTCAGAAAATCATGGGGCCGTAGATTTGAGTATACGGTTTGAATTTCAACTCGGTATCTTCAAGTGTTCTTGAGATAAAGACTCTTGACAGATAGACAGAACAAAGTGATCTTATAAGGTTTCCTTTTTTTCATAAAAGGTACGGAACCCTAAAAAAGAAACCATCCAATTAAAAATGAGTAAAAATTTTCTGATATTTGAGAAATAAAATATTATTTCAATTGTACGCAAAATTATAGCACTTAATGTTCATTGGCATATATTTGTGGAAATACTAAGTACTTCTAGTGGCCAATTTTTCGCTGTATAATGCTATGAAGAGTCTCAACCCAAATTAAGTTTATGGAAATTTGTTGATGAAATTTTCTCCCAAAATATTTTTTCGGAAACTTATAAAATAATTATTTTTAGGGTTTCGTACTCTTGGATTAAAATCAAAAACCCAACCTTAAATCAGAATTGAAAATCACTTCGTTGTCCTTCGACTGTATGTCTGTTTGTCTATACTCTATCAGTTTGCCTATTTGTAGGTATAAAATTTGATAAGAAATGAGAATTTATAGTATAAATTAAAAAAAAACACAAAATAGGAAAAAAAATTAAGGTAGGTAATAGGTACATCGCAAAAAAAAATATGTTTATTATCATTGAATCTTGGGTAGTGATATTTAGTTATGTCTATTCACCTATATTTAGATGTAACTTCTTTATATAACTTACCAGGTAGACCACTTAAGCAAAAATATATCTCCAAATTGAAATTGAACGCACTAACACCGCTATTAGACTCCAAAACTTCACAATTGCTCCACGACGGCGTCATTACTACAGCCACTTAAAACTTACTTTCTTTATAAAACAGTATTTACATACAAACAAACACTTTCTTCGCTAAAACTGCCACTTATCACAAAGGCTACTATAACAGTATCATTAAAACTTCTGTACAACTTTCGTTAGCTCAACTAAATAGCATTAAGCTTTGCTTGTAAGGAAAGTTTCATTTTGTTTTTTTTAAAGCTGCACGCTGTATCCCGCATATATCAGGATAGGAAAAGGGAACCTATTGTTAAGATATTGCTCCATTTAACACTTCTTGCAGGAAGGCACAATAGTTTTCGAGTAATCCAGTGTTGAGTAACGGAAATTTAAAAATATTTATTCATTAATTTCTTCGAGTGAGAATCGAACCCATAACCATCGCCTTTATAACCACACTCAATGCAACTGTGCCACTACAACCTCTTCCTCTGTTTTCTTCTTTCATTTTATTGAATAGAATTTTTTAACATGACTACTGTATTTTCAACAGCGTCGTTTGTTAACTCAAGCTTAAATTTCTGATGCATTTGGATCCTTTCCAGCAACAAGGAGATCAAATATAGACTCTTAAACTATGAAAGTAATCCTTAAAACTAATAGGAAATGGACTATATTCGTATAGCCTTAAGTTCTAGTACGTATCGCAATTTTGGGACAAAATAATGATTTTGTGTTCCTTAAGGGGAGAAGTGATTTTAGTTCGTCTAGCTCTAGTGCGACTGTTTCAACCGGTGTTATTATTAATTTATATGTAAACTAAATAATACAGATTTATGTAAAAATTTTGATTAATTATCAAAGGCTATATACTAGCGTATTTTGGTTTTTATTTACTAGGCAACTCTCTTTAATGGATTGCTTTGTTGTCCTCTAACAATACAATAGGAAATCTAACAAATTTATATATTAAATTTGAACATATCAAAATTTGAGTGTCCATCTTATTAACGAAAATTAAGTAACATTTTTCCATTTTGTTGCTAGTCACTTAAATCCTAATTCGTTGGATTTATTTTTGTATTTGTCCTGCTATGGGACAGCGTGGAGCTGCCACGCTGTCCCATAGCAGCACAATCAGATGGAACCTGGGAATGGGAATGATAAGACACGCCTATCTTAATTTGATGCTTCCGTTCCCCGCTTTCCCCTGAATTCTTGAAGTAGACGTATTGGGCGATGGAACCTAACGCCTCGCTTTGTTTCGTTACCAGAGCGAAGAAATGAATAAAAATTTGAAATTATATTAAATATTTAATTATTTTGATTGGGAATCGAACCCACGCTTGTACAGTTGCATGTTTGTTGACTTTTCTAATTCAAATTTAAAGTAAGTATAATTATAATGTTTAGCAAATTCATACATTCACTGAATTATTATCAGCTAATAAAAAAATCGAATTCCAAGTTAGTTCTATATATAGACCGACCGACCTATTTATTTCACGGGTCACCGAGGATTGTCCCGGGGCAATAAAGGCGAGCCTCTTATCCTACCACTAAGATAGCTGGATGGTAGATAAGCTGGAAGTAAAACGCTAGTACGCTTTCGTATTGTAATATTGGCCTATTATTAGGAATGGCGTGATATTTTAATTTCTAAAGAAACTGATATCTATATTGTTTTTTGTATCACATAGAAGAGTAGAGAGAATCTAGTGCTAAGCACTCCGCTTTCTGAGCGAATAAGAGTGATGTAACTCAACGCCGTACGTTCTTTACCATACAAGGGAAAAGATAATAAATACCCAGAGTCTTCACTCGGAACAAATCACCTTTAGGTACTCGTATATTTCCAAGCATAGTATTATACATAAATAAAAAAAATACGAAATATCTATTGACAAGTTCAATTTAAGTTCATATAAAAAGGAAGAATGGCATGCAGACCCTGACAAAAGCCGGGAGAAGCCAGGAAAAAGAAGAGAATAAAGAAGAATTAACATGAAACAAATGTGAGCTATTTTGTTTGTTATATCTAGTTTAAATATGCTACTTTGTAAAATAAACGTTAAAGTTAAATGACGCAATAAAAAGAACAATTATTTTAATGTAGAGTAAATGTCAATAGTAGGGAAGCATATACTTATTATTATGAATATGCGCATTTTGGTTATAGAACTGACTTCAAAAAAAAGAATTTATCGAAAGTTTTCCGTGGTAGAGTTCTTTATAACTTTATTCTCGTATCAAATTTCATTAAAATCGGGCGACGTGAATCTAAGCAATATTGTAGGTGTGGAAAAGTAACAGACACAAAGTTACTTTTGCATTTACTATGAAAAAAATTATCAGCTTCGCGCTGTATCTGCACATAGCAAGGAGGCAGAGGGAACATAGTGATAAGACATTTCGTTCCCCACGTTCCGCCGATTTTTTCGAGGCATTTCGTGTTAAGTGGCAGAACTCAACGCGGGACTTCTGACTTGGTGCCAGAGCGAAGAAATGAAAATATTAAGAAATAATAATTCATTTCCTCGAGTAGGAATCAAACCCACAACCATCACGTTTTAGTCACACCTTTGTGTCACTGCGCTACGACGGCGTCACTATTAACTTGTTATATTTAGCGATAGTAAATTTTTATTGTGTATAACTTTTTTGTTCAATGCCATAGCAAATATGCTATTTCAACATTGTGTTTTAATAGGCTGCCATATTTGTAAATAAATTATAGTAAGTAGTTAGTAGACGGATCTAATTTCTGGAGAATTCTAGAAGCATTGCGAGTTAAGGAGTGGAACTTAACGTCACGCATTGCCTCGACTCCAGAGAAATGTAAATATTAAATACTTCATTTCCTCGAGTGGAAATCGAACCCACAACCTGTCCCGTCATTTAACTATAAAAGTTAACAATACATAGCAAAAAAACAATATTAATAACCCATATATTGAGCTGTTGCGACGTGTCTGGCAGACGTCCAGGTTCCCGTGCGATGTGCGCTGACGAATTAATTCTGTGTAACATTCATTTTGGGAAGCTTAGTGACGTGTTACATATCAATAACTTGTTAACTCAAACTTCGTGAGCTTTCCTGCTTTATTTTTTTTTATTTATTTTTTTGTTTCACGCTGTATCCCGTAAACAGCAGAATGGGGGATCCTAGGAACTTAGTGTTAAGACACTTCAGTTTCCTACTCTCCGCCGAATTCAGAAAGAATTGAATGTTAAGTGGTGGTATTCAATGTTGCGCTTTGCCTCTTTACCAGATTTAGGAAATGATAGCATTAAATATCGCGCCTCGTTTACTTGTTTTTGTGCAATTTATGCTGGAAATTAGGGGAGGTTTTACATGATTAGTGAGATACAGTCATCGCGCCTTTTTATAAAAAATAAGATTCATAGATAGACTTCCCAAGCCATAAGGCTCTCAGTTGGATTAGATTGGGTAGTAATGTTTATGCTAAAGTATTAGCGAAAAGAATATAAGAGATATCCGAAAGGCTCTTGTGGGAGACCCAAAGAGGCTTTAGACCTGGAAGAGAGTGTATGGATCAGATCTTTTCCCTCCGCATGATCACGGAAAGTTTCTTGGCCATTATTAAAAAAGTGGTCTGTGCTTTTGTAGACTTAGAAAAGGCGTTTGACAGAGTTGTGAGAATTAAATTATAGGACATATTATTCCGATACAATGTAAGCGGCCCCTTGTAAAAAATAAAAAAAATAAAAAAATCTCTAAACAGAGATCACTCAGCTTGTGGGCGAGAACGAGCTGGCATGTGGCCCTGGTTTGACCCAATCGGATTTTAAGCAAGGATGAGCCATGTCAGCTTGGTTGTTTAATTTGTATTTGAATAGCTGTCTTCAAGGAGTGAAAAAAATGACATGGTAGTGAAAGTAGTTGACTTGAGTGTAAATTGCGTGCTGGACGCAGATAATGCAGTGTTCATTGCATCATCAGAATGCGAGTTGCAGGCATTAGTCACCGCTGTGAAAGAAGAGTGTGAAAATAATAGTCTAAGCCTGAATGTGAGTAAGACAAGGGTTCTGGTATTTGATAGAAATGAAGAAAAGGAATTATGAAGATTTATGAAGGAAAGTGAGCGTCAAGAGAAATAGGGGGAGACCTCGGTTAACCTTAAAATACAGTATCAAAGATACTGGAGGAAGATCACGTTAAAAACATGAGACCCATCGGAGACCGTAGCGTTTGGCGCTACGTTCTCTCAACTACCCCGCAAGGGAAACAGCGTCAAGCCAGTTTAATTTAGTTTGTTGTGAAAAAGCTAAAACAATTATACAGCCATCCTCAAACATTACAATTTTGCTGGCTTCAACAAAAGATGTGAAGCTACTTAAAAAATAATAACAGTCACGCACATTTTCTCTGAACTAGAAAGACATTTCCATTTTAATACCTATTACCCACGTCAAAATATAAACATAAATTTATATTTTACAACAATATCTTAACTCATATAAACAGATTGACTATACATAGATAGAAATAAAACTAACATATTTATTAAACTTTACTCCGAAACAAGGACACAAAATTTACAACTAACTTAAACGACGTAGTATTAAATAGCCTAAAGTCAGCTTAATACGAGTTTTGGCATACATTCGCGAATTGAAAAGCAATTTACCCTCAGAATATATGAACATAACTCAGCTTTCGTACATGTTTTGATGGGAGAAGTCATTTAATATCGGAGTATGGCAGATTTGGAGCACGCGTAGTGTAGAAATCTGTTATGTCTCTGTTAAAATTACTAATTGAGGCCATCGTGGCCCAGTGGCACAAGGGTGTGACTGACGGTTGTGGATTCGATCCTTACTCGAGGAAATGAATTATTATTTCTTAATATTTTCATTTTTTCGCTCTGATAACAAATTCCGCCACTTAACACGCAATCGCCTCGAAAAATTCGGCGGAAAGCGCTGAACGGAATGTCTTATCACTATGTTCCCTCTGCCTACCCTGTTGTGCGTATTCCACAGCGTGAAGCTGATTTGTTTTTTTTAAATGATTAATAATTTCATAATTCTTATCTTGAGACATCGTGGTGCAGTGGCACAACGTCTATTTGTTACGTGTAACGTGACAATACTGAGTTCTATTCCCACTCGTGGCAATTAAATATTTGTATCTTCGCTCTGGTAACAAGACAAAGCGCGATATTGATTGGATGGCGGAACTCAACGCCGTTCTTTACCTTGTTGCCATAGCGAGGAAAAGAAAATATTGAATACGATTGTGTCCTTGCGCCAAGACGGTCTCTAACTAAATTAAAGTAAGCATTTTAAATTTCCATTCAAAATATATTAACCAAAACAATTAATATGAAATATAAACAAATTATACTACAGTTGAATTAACAAATTTAAGCCTAATTTATGTTTATTAAAACTCAAAGTTCTATTTTATACCTCAATCTGGTCCGACAAGTCAGTTATGAAACGATTGCAGGTGGCACCAACTACCGAATATAATGTATTCAAGGAATATACACTGTGAACTAGTAAATGAGTTCAGTGCAACTAGTAACGTGTTCAAATCCGTTATCATCCGTTTTTAACTTATTTCTTATTTCTTTTTAAAACACTGTAACAAACTATATGTATAATAAAATTTAAGATTATCTGTATATGAACCAGTTGAGATCAGTCATGGCGCAGGGGCACAAAGTGTGACTGTAAAACCGACTGGTTGTGGGTTCAATTCCCACTCAAAGAGATACATTTACTTAAATTTATATTTCCATTTCTTCGCTCTGGTGTCGAGGACAAGCGCGGCGTTGAGTTCTGCCACTCAATACGCAATGCCTCCAGAATTCGGCAGAAAGTGAGAAACTGAGTGTCTTAACACTAGGTCCCCTCTGCCTACCCTGCTGTGTGCGGGATACAGCGTGAAGCTGATAATAAACGTATCGTAGTGAAATTTGCCGTTTAGACAAACAATGCCGTTTAGACACACAAATGACAATATAACATGGTATTAACGAGCTGGTGTGATGATGGATCATGGCCATCCTGGCCATATACGAATTCTTCAGAGGTTACTAAAAATCATACAAATTATAGCTAAAAGTATCTTTTAGTTTTTATTACAACTATATATTTTATTACCGAATAAACTCTGTTGTATTTTCTAAAACATTACATCGGAGAAGTGATTTGTGTTTCACAAGCGCGCTTGAGTGGCGTGTATTAATGAACTCAACGGAAACGAAATTTCATTTGTCTAATTGTTTCTATATAAAACTAAAATTATTAAGAAAAATAAATAGGGAACGGAGTGTCTTAACACTAGGTTCCCTCTGCCTACCCTGCAATGTGCGGGATACAGCGTGAAGCTGATTAACAAAAATAAAATATCGTATTTTAATATATGTGTAAAGTTGATTATATTTTTTTTTAAACATAATACTATACCGAAATATAAAATATAGTTTCATATTCCGGACACAGCGTGTTGAGTGGTGATAGTCAACGTTGCCATTTGTCTTGTTACTAGCTGGAATACGAAATATTTAATTCCTCCGAGTAGGAATCGAACCTAAGAAGTGAAGTTACGTATTATATGCGGGATACATATATTTTAGCTTCACGCTCTATCCCGCTCATAGCAGGATAGGCAGAGGGAACCAGAGTTCTGAAGAAAAATATTTGATTCCCTCGAGTGCAAATCGAACCCACAGCCTGTCGCGCTCACAGTCGCACACTTTGTGCCTCTAATCCACGACTGGCCTCATATAATATTTTTATTTTTAAAATACGATAGTTATTTCGTCGGTGCAATTCTCTCGGAAAATTTCGATACAATTTCAAAGGAAATAATAAGTCACGAGGCTCTTTGACGTTCTAGCATTGCTTTCTGCAACTTTTAATTTTAAACTAAAAATATCTTTACTATTATATCATAGTAGTATTTTTGTGTATATTTTGTTATACACGAAAATTCTGAAAATTCAATAGTGTAGAAGAGTAAAATGAGATTTTATTATATAACAGTTCGTTATTTTGGCTTGTTGTATCCAGTAGAAAATAAACAAAGGAAGCCTGGGAACCTAGTATTAAGACACTCAGTTCTCATTAAGACATCTCTATTGCCAACTTTTTGCCGAATTCTCAAGCGAGTAGTTGAATAGCAGAACTCAACGCCGCACTTTATTAGATCAAGAAAATCATTATGTGAAACATTTTACTCCTCTAAATGGGAATCGAACCCACAACCATATATAAAATATATAGGTATATTTACTTTACAATTACATACATTTAAAATTGCGTAGAGATTGGAAAACTCAGTAAATTATCACATATAAGTAAAAAAAAAATAATTGTATACAGATAAAAAATAGCTGACTCAAAAGTCACTAATAATAAGAAAAATATAAAATGGAAAAGGAGTGCCTCGATAACAAGTTCTTTTCGCGTGATACGCGGGAAAAGAGAAAAAAATAGGGAAGTAAAATATAATTGTACACTACAATTATTAAACACGCTATTATGAAAAGCGTAAAATTCGCGCAGATTTTCAATTTGTCTCTACCTGAGCCTGTTGAAGTGGACCGAATCCAATTATTTATAGTCATCCCTTATACATTTTTGAATGTAAAATTTTAACATTTATTCGTAGATATGTACGAATGTTTTTGAGCTTATACTATTTTTTTTTCACGCTGTATCCCGCACACAGCAGGGTAAGTCGAGAAAGCCTAATGTTAGGACACTCTGTTCCCTATTTTCGAAGTCTGTAGACATTAACTGTTGAGTGGCAGAACTCAACGCCGTGCTTTGCCTTGACACCACAGCGAAGACGTAAATATATTAAACGAAACCACAACCGCCGCCACGACTGGCCTCATAATTTCTATTATACTTTTAATTATTCCCATAACAAAAATAATATAGAGTACTTTTTAAATGTAGTTCAAATATGAGTTATATATTTTTTTAATTATAATAATTATTTAGAAAATGTATAAAAATTTGAACGTAGTGGTTTTTGAATTTAAGTCTTCTGGAAACCGTCGAAGAGGCAATTTAGACGGTATCCAAAAGGCGCAGGTTCAAATCCCGCACCTTTCAAATTTTTATGCGTTTTTTAAATAAGTTTTTTTTTGTGAAATAACTCTTGAAAATGTCAAAAATAATTATCGCGTATAATGTAATGCAATTAAGATTATTAAAATATAATGCAAGGAAAATTAGATATAATATACATGGATTGGCAGAGGGAACCTGAGGAAACTGTGTGTGTGACATTTCGTTGCTTAGTTTTCACTTCCTTCCTTTTTTAGTGGTGAAACTGAACGGCGCGTTTATCTTGTTACCAGGTGTAAGATAGTAATTAATTTTTATTTAACTTTAATTTGTTTCGCATGGAATCCTCCATGGGAAATGTATTGTTAAAGCATTCCTTTTCTTCTTTCAGCTCAATTTCAAATAGCGTGAGTAGCGGAACTCAACGCCGTATTTCGTCTATGAGAGCAATAAAGATAATTGATTTTTGAGTGCAGAGCTAACCCCCAACCATCGCATATACAGTTAGACACTATCACACTGCGCCACCATGACAAATATTTTTATAAAAAATATTTTCCCTCTTTATTTATTTTAAATAACGTAATAAACTAAATATTTTCTATGTAGAAATGTGAATCCACGAAGTTTTACCACAAATTTTCCATACATTTTTAAAATGAAATACCTAGAGAGAGAGCAAAATATACAAAAATAATAATAAAAGCTCAGAACTCAGATCAAGCGTGGGCGAGCGTAATAGCCAAATAAATTTGACGCGGTTAATAAATTCTATAAATAATATATACTTATAAACTGACAACTTCCTCGTATACTGGCATTTAGGTAAATGTGGGTTTTAAAAATAGCATTTTGAATCTAAATGTTTATGTTCATAATTGTTTTTTAGCTTCACCCTGTATCCCGCAAATAGAAGGGAACGCTGAGGGAACCTGTGGGTATTAAAACACTCCGTTCCCATTAAGATAATTTACCGAACGAAACGAACAATTTCCATTTCCCACTTACCGAATTCGAGAGGCATTGCGTTTTAAGCGACAGAACTCAACGCTGCGTTTTGCCTCGTTACCATACATATAACTCTCAATTCGAAGGAACGAAATATATTATTTTTATTTCTCCGTTCTGGTTGCGGTGCGCCGTAGGTTTATGTTCCGCTACACAAAAACATACATTTTCTTATAGCATATTATTAAGACAGTTATTTCGTACATACATATATTCCTATATCCTGGCCAGTCGTGGTGCATAGACAAAAGCGTGCGACTGTAAAAGCTAAAGGCTGTGGGTTCAATTCTCACCCGAAGAAATTAAATATTTAATATTTTCATTTCATTTACTCTGGTAACAAGGCGAAGGCAAAGTGCGGCGTTTTTTTTGTTAGCGGTGTTTCGCCGTTCAACACACAATGCCTCCAGAAACCGGCTGAAATTGGGAAACAGAATTGTTTTAATGGAAACCGAATGTCTTTACACTAGGTTCCCAGGTGCCCACTCTGCTATTTTATATTTTTAACTGGAGTTCAATAATCTATTGTATATTACTACTAAATTGCCTTTGCCTATCTTGCTAAATGCGGGATATAGTGTGCAGTTATATATATTGTTTTTTATCAGTAGTTGAATATGAACTTACATCGATTAAGAACCAATTGCTCCAAAAGCACATACATACTACAATTAAATAATAAATATTAATTATATACATGAGTGAGGCCAGCGGTGGCACAGTGGCACAAAGTGTGACTGCAAACGCGACTGGTTCTGAGTTCGACCCCCATTCGACGAAGTGAAACATTTATTTACATTTATATTTTCATTTCTTCGCTCTGGTGTCAAGGCAAAAAGCGCGGCGCTGAGCTCCGCCATTCATCACGCAATGCGTCCAGAATTCTGCGGAAAGTAGGGAACGGAGTGTCTTAACACTAGGTTCACTCTGCCTACCCTGCTGTATATTTATTTTATTTATTTTTAATTTTATACATACTACAAATAGTATGTAAGTAGATATGTATATACATATAAGTAGTACGTCTGTTGAAACCATTCACCGATAGCTATGGTAATGTTTTCTTTAACAGCTGAACGAGTTTCATATCGATTTTTAGTTCAGGAATATACTATTTCGTATTTCGTCAATGAATTTACGATTTTTCTAGTTCTAAAATTTACTTATATTTATTTTTTAACAGTTGTATACTGTTTCCTAGGCAGGGTAGACAGAGGAAACCTGGATGTTAAGACGATGTTAAGAAGATGGTTTCCCACTTTTCGACTAATTTATAAAATTTTGCGTGTTTAGTGGTAATGAGCTGCGTTTTAAGTAAAATTATTGAAATATATAATATGTTAATAAGTACAACATAAATGGACCTATTAAGTAATATTATAAATTTGAAAGTTTGTCACTTTCGGGCTAAAATAAAAAGAGATTTAGATGAAACTTTACAGTAATATAGCTTATGCATCTACAATACTCCTACAGTTCATGTAAACATTTTTTATAATTTGGCTATACAACAAGTTTAAACGGACGATGTCGCATGTGGATCGCTAGTGTCTTTATACTTTTTAAAATTAAATTTATTTAGTATATAATAAATTTAATACAACAATATATAAGAAATTAAATACAGAAAGTAACCCTAGATATCTTTTTTACTTAAAATTTAAATTAAAAATATTTTTCTGATATTGAGTTCTGCCACTCAACACGCAATGCCTCCAGAATTTGGCAGAAAGTGGGGAACGGAGTGTCTTAACACTAGCTTCCCTCCGCCTACCCTGTTGTGTGCGGGATACAGCGTGAAGCTAATAAAAAAAATATATATATTTTTCCAGAAATAAGAACCCAATATAAAGAATAATTTATTTTCCATATGCTTCTCTCACCGCAGTTTCAAACAACGTAGTGCATAAAATACTTTATCAACATACGAGTCGACTGCTTTACTTGAAATTCCATTTAGTTTTCACCTAATTTACATGATCCCTACTTTGCCTATGTATACCGCTTGCATATACATATGTATATATTCTTATATACAGTGTTGAATAGAACACTGCATTTATAGTACTAAAACCAGCTTCACGCTGTATCCCGCACACAACAGGGTAGGCAGAGAGAACCTAGTGGTAAGACACTCCGTTCCCCACTTTCTGCCGATTTCTGGAGGCATTGCGTGTTGAGTGGCACCAGAGAGAATAAATGGAAATTTAACTTTAAGTGAATATTTCATCTCCTCGAGTGGGAATCAAACACATAACTAGTGGATTTTACAGTCACACTTTGTGCCTTAAACTAAGTTTAACAAAAACACGATAGGTAATTTGTTACATACAAATTATCCGAGATAATTCGGATCGAAGGTGCAGTGGATCATATTTAAACGATTAGCGTAATGTAGTATATAAAGAAAAAAGTAATAAAATTTGAACCTGTGCCTCTTTAAAACCGCCCAACATTTGAAAGCTATCTAAAAAGTGTACGTTATAGATAGATTTACTTTTTTAAAAAAAAAATCGGCTTCATGCTGTATCCCGCACACAGCAGGGTAGGCAGAGGGAACTTAATGTTAAGACACTCCGTTCCCCACTTTCCGCCAAGTTCTTGAGGCATTGCGTGTTGAGTAGCGGATCAACGCCGCGCTTTGCCTCGACACCAGAGAGAAGAAATGGAAATATAAATTTAAGTAAATGTTTCATCTACTCGAGTGTTGATCGAATCCACAACCAGTCGATTTTACAGTCACACCTCGTGCCGTTGCGCCACGACTGGCCACTAACATTATATATTAGAGAATTAAAAAAAAATGTTTAGTGAGACATTTCAGATATATTTTCTGATTTTAAATAAGGATTCCGCAAAATATTTCTTTCTGTCTAATTGACATTGAACCAAAAAGCATCGCGCTTTAGCTAGTCACTGTTCTTAATTTCATACTACTGTATGTAAATTTTAAAAGTTAGTCCAACAGTTTCAGGGTTCAGTTCCGCAAAAGGAAATAAACGGAAACCTTATAGAATAACTGTGTTGTCCGTCTGTCCGTCTTTCAAGAGTATTTACTTTTATATATTATAAAGATATAACCTTGTAAGTTGCTAATGTTAAACTGTAAAATGTTCTTTAATTATAATAAAACTATGTTTCAGATTTTAACGAACGCAAATTTGATTAAATATTCATTAAGTCCATATCGTAGAGTACAACATTAGCAAATTTTACTTAATTACATAAAGTATATATTAATACGTACAAAATATGAACATATTAAGTCTCAAAACAAAAAAAAATTGAATATCATTTATTGTCGTAGATAAAAGAGTCACGGGGAGATCTCCCTTGAACTTCAAGAAAACAGAACTGATAAAACAAGATAAAGGTTAAGTAAAAAGCATGTGGGCTACCTGATAGCACAAGGCGAAAGAGATAAGCAACAACAGTAGCGTTTGGCTCCCCGTTCTGATGGAGATAATTTTTTTTTTTCTTTGTGTTAATTTTTTGCGATAACTAAAAGGCTAAGCAATTTAGTAATGATTATCTATAATTCAATGTATGTAAAAAAATCTTGCAACCCTGTTTTGACCACTTCTTGCCATTTAATTTGCTCGAACATAGGCACATGGGTTCACATCCGATGATATTATAATATTTTATAGCAGCAACCTGATATTTTCCAGGAAGAAATAACAAAAAGGTGATAATACATCCTGTACTAGTTAATGGTCTCCACAAAACAAATCGAAATAAGCATGGTAAATATTCCAAAAAAATATAATAAATTCTCAGATTTCTGAATTTCTCAGAAAAATATTCTTCAAACCAAAACCGCTTTGAACAAAATTCAATCTAAATTTACAATTTTCCCGAATTCTGAATATAAATTTGTCCAGTGGCGATTGATTGAAATGGAAACGTTCCGTTTCAATATCGATATACAAATTAAAATCCAAAAAAGAAATCATAATGGCAACTTTTTTATTTTACTAATATGGAAAAGAAAAAAAGAGTATGTAGATATATACAACCTACATACTATTTGATATTTATTATATCTTATATATTTATAATAACAATTCCCGGACGTTATATGGGCATATGAGGTGTAAACAAATATAATTCTTAGAGGCCGTCGTGGTGCAGTGGGAGGACGTCTCACTGTAAAATCGTGACGGTTGCAGATTCGATCCCCAACCGGGAAAGTGTTTATATATAAATAATTTTCATTATTTCGTTCTGCTACACAAAGTTTAGTGTCAAAAATTAAATGGGCTTGACCAATCCATTATTTTTTAATTTAAAAAATCTAAATCACTCACGCTGTATTCCGTGCACAGTAGGGTAGGCAGAGGGGACCTAGTGACAAGACACTTCGTTCACCACTATTTTTTGATTAGAGTAGCTATTATTATTATCTATACATTAGCTAAATAAGTCTTATTTATAGGTAAGTGACAACATTTTTCACTAAACAACTACTAAATCAAAGGACAAAAAAGGAAGCTTTCACAGAAAAAAGATCCCACAAAACCTCTATACTTTTCCACTGTATTTCCCAAAAAGTAAAACATAGTACAAAACACAATTTCGTGTTAAAGTACAAAATAAAGAAAATGATGATGCAACAGTCTCTAACAAAGTGTTCGCTGGCAAGTCGCCCGGCTCACGCTCACTCGTGGTGAAATCTTCTCATCCACCTACCCTCCTTTGGCCGTTTTAAACTTGGAGTATAAGAAATAGGGTTTAATTCAGGTGTTATAACTTTTAGTATCTTTATATATAATATTTTCATGTATAATCTTTGTAAATTTTAAATTTGTTGACGTTAAATTGATATTGGTATTACACTGTAAAAATTTTTCTTACCAGAGCAAGGCAATCATTCCCTCGAGTGAGAATTGACGAGAGAACCTCAACCCTCGCGTATACTATCAGATGCTATTCCGTTGCACCACGACGTCTTTGATTTCTCATTATTATAAAACAGCAATTTAATTTTTTTAATGTAAATAATTAATCATATTTCCATTTCTAAGTTTTATCTGAAGAATATTTAATAATAAATTTATTATAGAGGTATACACTTCGTTCCCCACTTTCCGCGAAACCAGACTGAAGAAATTAAAATATGTAATATTTCATTTCCTCGAGTAAGAATCGAACCCTCGATCCGTTGCGTTTACAGTCACACGCTTGTGCCCTTGCACCAAGACTCGCCTCTACGTGCCTACGATTTCAACGTACTATTTCATCAAATTTTCCGAAAATATCGACAATATTAATCTTGGTAAAATTTCAAAAATAATGTAGTATATTTTATGTCAATATGCTTATATAAAAAATAAGTATGAAGTGTAATGTGTAGAATTGTAATTCTTTCGACGTTGCTTACTAACATTACTTTGCTACGTAGGTCTACGAGTTCGTAGACATTCTACAAATTGGAACTAAAGAATGTTACAGAACTAAATATAATAAATACTAAGTAAAAAAATATGTTGTATCATAATAAGAAGATCTTAAAATACAATATTTTAAGATCTTCTTATTAGATTCAAAATGAGTATAAAATATAAATATATAGATGAGGTCATCGTGGTGTAGTGACACAAGCGTTTGACTGTAAACATAACAGGTTCTGGGTTTAAAATGAAATATTTAATATTTTTATTTATTTGCTCTAGTTTCGACGCTAAGCGTGGCGTAAAGTTCCGTCACTGAATACGCAGTGCCTCCAGAATTCGACGGAAAGTGGAGAGCCTTAACACTAGGTTCTCTTTGCCTACCCTGATCCATGAAGGATACAGCGTGAAACTGAAAAAAAATATATTTAATCTATACTAATAGTATACAACTAAAAAAAAGTTCGATTAAAAGCGCTAATCTTATTAGCTACAAATTTAAATTTTAAAAAATCTTTTCATTTTAAATTGACCATTCATCTTTAAACAATTCAATTGTGTTTCAATGTAAACCGCTGATCGTACCTGCGGTCAGAGCTACCTCGTCTACTTAAAATGGGTCACGTGCTATACACAAGTCTTAGTTATTTCCATTTGACCACGGGACGAAATACAGTAAAATTTATTCTACATACAACATTTCAATAATAAATATTTTTTTAAACATTTTTAAAGTGTTATTCCACACTTAGGAAAGAAAAATATTTATTTAGACAACGTATAAAAATTTGAACGCAGCGGGACTCGAAGTTAGTAGGGACGCGGGTTCGAGTCCCGCTGCGTTCAAATTTTTATACGTTTTCTAAATAAGTAAATTAAATTTTATCTTGTCATTACTCGCCTACAATAAGATTATAATAAAATTTACAATTCTACGATATACTTCAACATAAAAGTCTGTGACATTAAGACAGCCGTATCGCTTCCCTCAAAGATTTTACGACGCTATATGAGCTCGTTTTATGAACTGATGATAACCACAATGTTATGGAGAGGGGAAGTGTACGTACATACCGTGTTTAAGCATTTCGATGAACCAGGACAGGAGTGATAGCGGAAATAATCTATATATATATATATATATATATATATATATATATATATATATATATGTTTTTCAAGTTCAAGCTGCCGCTTTAGCTATTTGATTAAATTTAAAAGCATTGATGAAAAATAATATTTCATGAAAAATTCTAAAGCTGCTTTCCTCCCATAATCTACTATGGGGGGGAAAGGATAGAACCTAGTTTTTAAATCCTCTGTTTCCTTCTTTCCGCCCAATTATCGAAATATTTTGTATTTATTATCAGAACTCAACGTCGCTCCGCTTCACGCTGTGCTCAGCAGGGTAGACAGAACCTAGTGTTAAAACTCTCTGTTTCCCACTTTCCGCCAAGTTCCGGAGGCATTGGCATGTTGAGTGGCGGAACTCAACGCCGCGCTTTGCCTCGACACCAGAGCGAAGAAATCAAAATATAAATGTAAATAAATTTTTCATTTCCTCAAGTGTGAATCGAACCCACAACCAGTCGATTTTACAGTCACACTTTATGCCCCTGCGCCACGACTGGCCTCATTTATTTAATACATATTTTCATTTCTTCGCCTTGGCACCAAAGCAAAAGCCCGCCATTGAGTTCCACCACTCAACACGCAATTTCAGCGGAAAGCGGGAAACGGAGTGCTTTGATACTTGATTATCTCTACTGCTGTATGCGGGATACAGCGTGAAGCTGACAAAAAAAAATATAAACATCTCAGTTCTCACGTGATAGTTAGTAAATAATACAAGAACACTTGAATATAGTGGTAATATCACACCTAATGATATTGAAATATATTCTAGTCGTCGTACGTCTTATCAACAACACAATATTATGTATGTATTTATTACTTAATGGAACATCGTTTTCATTTTACTAGATTTGTTGTATACTCAGTAGATATATAGATATGCTTACGCTTTTCGTGGCGATTTTGTATAAGCGCGGCGTTAAATTCCGCCACTGGACACGTAATCGTCTCGAATTTGGATAGAATTTGAACGGAGTATCTTAACACTAAGTTCTCCTTGTCTACCATATTATGCGGTATAAAAACGAAATAAAACTAATTTAATGTTGTTCATTTACCTGTTTTCTTACATTTCATTCAAAATTTCGTGCTAAAAAGTCATGCTAAAGTATTAATTATTATTATTTTATAAGCCAAGTTTTTAATATTTTTTCATTGGTGTTTTTTTTACAAATCAAGTTTTATCGATTTTAGATAAACAATAATATTGATCAAATGTAACTTCATTGCCAACAGAACTGAAGTCGTAATCCAAATTTCAATCAATCTGACACTGGACAGTGAGTCAGATAGAGCTTACAAGATTTGATATATACTAACACACGTATCAGCAATAAAAATGTATAAACATTTTGAAAAACTCAGCTTCATGCTATATCCCGCACACAACAGAGTAAGCAGAGGAAACCTAGTGTTAAGACGCTCCATTCTCTACTTTTCGACGAATTCTCGAGGCATTGCGTATTGCGAGTGGCGGAACTCAACGCCGCACTTTGCCTCCACACTAGATCGAAAAAATGAAAATGTGTATTTAAATAAATATTTCATTCCATCGACTGGTGATTGAACCCACAACCAATCGCGTATCCAGGTACACTTTGTGCCCCTGCGAAACGACTGGCCTCAACAATAACATTGCTAGTTATATAAAAGCTTATAAAAAAATAAAAGTAAAACTATCTTTAATATTAAAGTACTTTTAACCGGACACCATACAAAAATCAGATCAAATCAGTAGTTAAGAAACAAAATTAACTTACCTATATATGCTACAAATAACATAATATTACAACAAAAAAATATATTTTTTCATACACTAAACTACGTTCTAAACGTTATGTATGGAGCGTGCACCCAATCTTGCCTTCGGACGTGACCGCCCTACCAATACGGGTAAATCTATAGAAATAAACTTTTTTCCAGTCTACATTACGGCAGGTGGCTACGACAGGTGTAACCGGGTCGAATCGGGTTAGATTACAGTGGATTTTAAGTCTTTTTTTTATATTCTTATAGTTTGTAGCTCACTAGCTTTGCCCTGCGGCTTTATCTCCGTGTCCCATTAGAAATAATTGAGATTTATGTATGACAATTGGCACCTGACACGTTGTACTTGTCAAAGATAACTCTTCTGCAAGTACAGTGCTGTTACGTCACACTAATGTGTTTTTTTTTAATTTTTTTTTTAGCTCCACGCTATATTCCGCACTTAGTAGGGTACGCAGGGGAAACCTGGGAACCTGGAGTAATGTGGACATTTCGTTCCCATCAAGACACTTTCGTTACGAGCGAATTCCTGAGGAATTGCGTGCTGAGTAGCAGAACTCAATGCCGTGCTTTAATCTACACCAGAGCGAAAAATGGAAATATTAAATATTTAATATTTATAATATTATGTATGATTTTTAATATTATGTCGATTGTCTCTAGAACTCGGCGGAGTGTCTTATCACTAAGCTCCTTCTGGTTATCCTTCTACATGCATGGGATGCATTGTAAAGCTGATATTTTTTTTTGCTCTTGAAGTATAGAGATGCACTATGAAATGTTTTCCCCTAAAATTCTGCGAGAATGGAAAGGATCATTCCATTTATTAACATTTTACGTCAAAAGTCGACTAAAACAAAGTTTCGAGTTCGAGCATATTAAATAAAGTGACGTGACATATAAAAATTAAGCTGTCGTCTGTCATTTTGTGTACATGAATAAATAAAATGGCCTTTCGCTTTACTGCTGGCGTGGTAAGAATCTATTTATTTTTAAAATATTACGTATTATTACTTTCCTTATCAAATAACTGTGTGTCCCGTTAGAAAATTGTAGCGTGAGTCGTAAATTCAATTGCTGGATTAGAATTTTATTTATTTTATTTTCATATGTAATATATTGTATTTATTTACATTTATATTTTCGTTTCGCTCTGGTGTCGAGGAAAACGCGGCGTTAAGTTTCGCCACTCAATACGCAATGCCTCCAGAACTCGGCGAAAAGTGGGCAACGGAGTGTCTTAACACTAGGTTTCCTCTTCCTATCCTGCTGTGTGCGGGATACAGCATGAAGCTGGTAATATGCTTTATAGTAACAGTAATAGAACACCATCTAAGTGAAAACACGACGGTTATAGTTCGATTATCACGGCAGAGTGAATTATTTTAATATTTCTGTTTAGTTAATCCAAAAGGGGCGTCAAGCTCCGCCACTCAACATGCAATGTCTCGAATTCGGGCGAAAAATAATGAGATGTCACTGTCTTCACATTTCTGTAAGGTATAATATCAAACCTCTAACCCTTTCAGAGAAAGCAATAAACCCGATCATTAAACCTAAATTCACCAAACTATTAAAATAACAGTTTACCTTTTGTATATACCTTGGGCAATTTCCCCTATATTTTGGCAATATCACGTCACAAGAGATAAGTGACTTGATAAATTAGCCAATATTGTAAAAGCTAGTAAGATCCTACGTTCACATTTATGGCGGTAACCTTCATTGAGTATATATTAAATTGTATTTATTGATATATATACGTATTTAATTTTTTTTGTATGTATGGCTGTTTGTTACAAATTAAAGCTTTGTCGCGAAACAGTATTACCGATTGTTATTTTTACATTACGAGGAAAACGCGGCGTTAAGTTCCGCTACTCAACACGTAATGCCTCCAGAATTGGGCAGAAAGTAGGGAACGGAAGTGTCTTCATGGGAACGATGCCTACTCTGCTCTATATGTGCGGGATTTATTGTAAAGCTATAAATTCCAATTCTGAAAGATGACGCGGGTTGAACGTGCGATATTACTACACGATGATGTTTTCATATACCGAATCATTTATTTCCAACAATTTTGCTCTTAAAAATGTATAATGTCTAATATAAGATTTGTATGTGTAAAAACACAGGTAGGCAGATGGAACCTAATTTTAAGACACTCCCTACTTTTCACCGAATTTTCGAGATATTGTATAATAGATATATTATATATTTCTCTAAATATTATAATTTATGTAATATATAATCAGTAAATACACAAGGTTCGAATCCTAATCGTGGGAAATTATGTATTTGTGTTATAGACATACCTCTCGGTCGTGGTATTCTCTACTTAACACATAATGTTTTTAGATTTTTTGAAAATTTAGAGATTTAATTAATAAAATGAGTAAATATATAAAATCAAGTAGAGACATTTTCAAGATAAAATCAATGGGAACTACTCAATTCAATATAAGAAATAAAATTTATTACTCTTCTATAAAAATATATACATTTTCTACTATTCTAATATAAATATATACACACAGTAATTACAAACTGTAATTTACTGACTGTTGAAACTCCTGACCGTAAAAAAATGAAATTTAACAAGATGATTTATAGAGAGCGTACGAGAGCAGTAAGAAAAATTTTTCTATTATATTATTATGTATAATTATCTATTATATTATTAACAATAATTTTAAAAATATATGAAATATATTTTCAACATAATCTATATAAAATTTAATTCAATTTACATTTCAATCGAATACATTAATTTGAAGTCTTGTTATAAAATAGAAAAAATAAATAAATAAATAGAGATTGATTGATAAAACAAATTTCGTAGAATCTTTTAATCACGTCAGTCACGTGATATAAAGTGATAAAGCGGGGCAATGACATCGTTTACTTAAAAAATATATAAAAAAACAATTATATATGAAAATAAATGAAATACATATAAGAAGCTGAAATTTCCATAGATACAGCGTCTTGTAAATAAACCTTACATAAGAATACGATACGAAAAAACAACAAAATAACAAAAATGTATAGAAATATCGTCTTTTTCCATACAAATATCAACAACAATGAGGCAATACAAACGCACTTACGTAATCTTATCTTACTATACTTACATACGAGGACAACAAAAGTTTTAAACAAACGTACGAACCACCTTTAACACATTCAATATAACACTAAATTGACATTTATGTATTGAGAAATTCCTTTTTCTTATAATTTTGATGGGTTTTATTTATTATTACGGTTGTATTAGGTTCTTATCCAGCCTGGGTCGTATTATTTTGATAAATATTGGTTAAGCTGTTGACACGTGTGCCCCGGCTGGATACTGCCGGCGTTATACGCTGTGCCCGGTTGGGACTGCGCGCGCAATATTATACGATAAAACATGCGCTGCTATTACGTACATGTAACACTTAAGTTGGTGCGTTGGGACGTTTGAAGTTAACTTTGTTGGGTTTAAGTCGGTGAGGTCCTTTTAGATGTGAATAATTGGTTTAATATTAAAGAAATTAAAGTATTATACAGTTAAGTAATGAGTTAATCCGTTCTTGATTTTAATATTTGTTATTTTTTTAGTTTCACGCTTTATTCCGTATATGGCAGAGTAGAGAAACGGAATATAGTGTTAAGATATTCCGTTTCCCCGATTTTCGCTCAATTTTTAAGACTTCGTGCTCAGTGGTAAATCTCTTTTTCTTATTACCAAACCAAATAAAAAAAATAAAAAAATTTAATTCATTCATTCATTGCCATAACCGTCACATGGTGTGCCGCTGTGCCATTTTAAGGGTTCTGTACCTAAAAGGTAAAACGGGATCCTATTTATATGACTTCGCTGTCTGTCTGTATGTCCGTCGTGATATAACTAATTTTAACTGTCTAACGACAGTTAAAATTTTTACAAGTGATGCATTTTTATTGTATTTTAGTAATAAATACTAAAAAACTGAATATAATAAATATTCTTAATAAATATAAATTATTTATACACAAACGATTTTTTTTCCGTTTTTATGGATAATGCTACAAAATCCTTCAAGGGAGATTCGGATTTGGTCGGAGTTTGGAGTTTCTTTTTTTTTCATGGTAAAATGCAGTTCCTAATTTATTGTTAATAAGAGGAAAACACTTTTAGTCATATATTCAGATTTTATATATTTTAATAAAAAATGCATATAATTTACGTAAATGAATGAAGCTCATAGGTTTGACCATAAAACAGAGCAGATGTCTTATTGATGAGATAAGAAGATATTTCGGTAATCAAGGCTTGCTTTTAAATATACATAGAGAAACAGAGGACATCATGGCGCAGCGGCACAACGTCTGAGTGTAAAAGCGAAAGTAGTGGGTTCGATTCCCACTCGAAGGCATGAATTATTTTACTTTCTATCGTTCTGGTGCTCGTAGAACCACAAAGTGCGGTGGTGTTTAACGTGCAATGTTTTGAAAATTGGACGGAAAGTGTGTGACTGGAGTATGTTAATGGCAGATTCCTTCTACTTAAACTGCTAAATGTGGGAGTGGAATCTGATGGAGAAAAGACTAATATTTCAATTTGCTTAGACTAATTATAAATAATAAATTGAGCATTCAAATATTGCTATAGTATTTACAAACGAGTGAAAAGTAGAGAGCAAAGTGATGTTTTCTTTCGAAAATAAATAAAAAAAGAATACAAAATAATATACGCTGAAATTTCATATTTTAAAGCAATTTAATAAAATAGGAACAGCGAGTAAATTGTATGATCCATAAATATGAGACAATTCAATTTCTGGTCTTTCATTTAAAATATACTTTTTTAATTTCACTCTGTATATCGCATATAGCGGCACCGTTGTCTGCTCTTCGTCCAATTTTCGTAACTAACCGCTGTTTATTTTGTTACCAAACAGAGAAAATGAAAATACTTTTCCTTCTTTCCTTCAACTGAGAATCGCGACTACAGCACATTTACAATCCGACTCTGTAGCGCTGCGCACACAGCTACAAAATATTTTTGCTTGATAATTAAATATTAGACAATTCGATTTCTGTTTTTCTAAATTGCTAGTAACACCATCGGATAGGTGTCAATGTCTATTTCTATAAAAAATAATTAGAATTTATTTTTATTATTAATTACTTCGCTTCTCCAACACCTTTAGTGTCTCTGGAATAGGCAAAAAGTAAAGAAAGAAGAAGAATAGAAGGTGTTACCATTATCTACGAATATCCAATGATGTAGGAGAAACGTAGAGCCCAAAGAATTTATTTCTTAAAAAAAATATTTGAATTATACAAACAAAAAACATAGTAAATTTAATTAAAAATAATTAAATTTCGTATGCAATAAGATTTATGCCTCTCGGTTAACCAATTTTAATGTATTCTATAATTGTGCTGGCACTTGTATAAAGATTTAATTAAACGTTAACATTTTGCAAGTGAATACAAGTATACTAGTTTTTATACGTGGCTTTAGTCATATGGTCAAATTAAAATAAATCAAGTAGGCAAAGGGAACCTAGTGTTAAAACACTCCGTTCCCCACTTTCTGCTGATTTCTGGAGGCATTGCGTGTTGAGTGGCACCAGAGAGAAGAAATGGAAATCTAAATTTAAGTAAATATTTCATCTCCTCGAGTGTTGGTCGAACCCACAACCAATCGGTTTTACAGTCACACTTTGTGCCGCTGCGCCACGACTGGCCTCTTTATTATTTATAATTTATTTAAAATTTAAAGCCTAGAGAATTATGACATCTTACAATAAGAAATCATTTCAAATAATTACCCTCACATTGATACTCGCTTATTCCGATTTGTAATAAATCGAAGATTTTTATTTTTTCTTGTCACCTAAGTTTGGACCAGTCTAGACTTGTTTTTATAAGTTTATCTTGATTAGAGAGATGTATTGATATTGTAAAGATAAGTATATCTCGCTTTCTAGACACATATCAGCGCTACAATTTAGTTCATAAAAAATGAATCATTTGCCGAGTGAATATAGAACTTGGCACCTATGTAGATCTCTATTCTTATTTCTAACAAAAATTGCATAGTTTTTTTTTATGGAAAAGGACAAGGCAAACGAGCGTGCGGGTAACTTGATGGTAAGTTATCACCGCCGCCCACGACCCCGTGTAACACCAGAGGAGCTACAGGAGCGTTGCCGGCCTTTAAGGTGGGTTGCTCGCCGGAGCCCGGCATTACCTGACGCAAAACGCAGTGGCATAAAGCCACTACTTCACGCCGGTCTTAAATGCCGGGGATGGTAATGATCTGGTCGGATCTGCCCATGCGTGTTGCCATTGCTGGCGACGTGACTCTACCACACGTTCTTTAGTCGCCTCTTACGACACCACCAGTACCAGGATGATCCTATTCTAGGCCGGGATCACACGGCGCAAAAAGTCGAGCACGATGCATTTATCAATGTTGAATTTGGCTTTCATTTAACATTTATGTTTTTGATTGAATTTCCTATCAGCAAAACCATCTGGCAAGCCAATGATAGCATCTATAAAGACTGACAATTCTGATATTTTATATTATTGGACAATTGAAAAGTTTTTATGTTTGTAGCCGTCGTGGTACAGTGGCTCATTATCTTACTGTAAGCGCGACGGTTACGGGTTCGAATACCACTGTTTCTTGTTCTGTTTTTGTTTTTGTTCCCCGCTCTGGTACCGAGGCAAAGCACTGCGATCATTTTCACCACTCAGCACATAATATTTTGGAAATTGGGCGGAAAGTGGAGAACGGTGTCTTAAAACAAGTTTCCCTCTGCCTACCTGCTATACTTACGGTATACATCGTGAAGCTGAATTGATGTGAAGTAAATTATTGATGTGTATTTGTATATTTATACGTGTTAGTAATTTACATAAAATTTATGTAATGATATTAAAAAAATATATATTATGTGTTTGAAAATACAAAAAAAATAAAAATATAATATATAACTATAATACGTACTACAGTACAATTTTAATAAAAGTTATATAAATATAAATAAACTCACTTACCAATATACTTAATCTACACTGTATTAACATCGAAAGTAAGACACGTACCTGAAAGAGATAAATTGATTATTTCGATTTTTTATTTGAAAATTTTAAAAATCTTAGAAATCTTAGTTCCCGGAAAAAAATAATAGCATTTCCTGTAGCTTTATATATTTTTCCACAGCAAGGTAGGCAAAGAGAACCTAATGTGAAAACACTCCGTTAGGAATTCCAACTGAATTGTGTATTGAGTTAGCCGGAGATTGACTCAACGCAACCATTTGTCTAATCAGTGTGTCAGCAAAAATAACTCAAATAAAATGATTACCCCAAGTGGGAATTGAACTCATAATCATCACCATAATCTGACGTTGTGCTCTGCGCCATCATCATCATCATGTTCCATCATTTTACATTTATAGACATATCCTTGTTCCAGTAGAACTTCACAGGCATCCCTTGTCTAGTAGAGAAGGCAGAGAAAATAATTTGTTATCCGCTGAATATTTAAAAAAAATTATAACAATGATTGGATGGAAGGATCATTTATGTTTACTGTATTTTTAAAATTTTAGAATGTAGAAACAATGAAATTGGTGTTGCCTTGCTCGTTTCTCACCAAACAACACCAGTTCAAGACACAGCCACCAAATTATAAGCATGCGGAGTGGCGGAACTCAACGCCACGCGTTCCTCACCAGAGCGGGAACCTCAAAATATTTTTCAATAATTATGTATAGTCATTCCGTCGAGTGAAGATTAGATGGTAAATAATAATCCTATAAATAATGAACCCACTGCCTTTGTAGTATTAGGAATAATCTCCAAATTATATTATATAATTAGCACAATATTATTAATTTCCTATATAAAATGTTAATTGTTAATAACATTATAAATATTCTCTACATTGGATAATAACTAACTTTTAATTATATTTAGTTTCATAACATAAAGAATATAAATATTTATACTTATAATAAAAACCTGGAGAGGGCGCAACCGAGCCACGATAACGTCAGCTCCGTATTTTTCGTATATTAAAAATACAAATAAGTGATACTTTCTACTAAAAAACAGTGTAATTAACGTAATAACTAGTGATTACCGAAATACATTATGGACAAAACCCAAAAACAGTAAATAATAAGTTAAAACGTGAAAAATCTGTGAAGTGTAAAAGACAATAAAACTGAAGTACCAGTGACATTTTCCACATTAAATAGCTAATAGTGATCTACAAATAAGTAAACAAAGTGCAAAGACGATAATTTATATCACTCGGGTGTGAAACTTAAAACAAATATGAAAAACCAGTAAAATCGATGCATGATTTTGCAATTTTGATAAACAACAGCGCCATCTAGAATTAAGTACTTAAAATCATAAAGATTGTTAAACAGATACCAAGATCATCCCAATATCTAATGTATACTTAAGCCAACAGAGGGCACCACAAGTTGCAAAACAAGATAATCGCATTACTATATTATAAAACATAACAGAAAATTATGGAGGAAATCATGGATATACTCAAAAAAATTCAAAATGAGCTAAACGAACAAAAAGCAACAATTTTACAATCAGCTGATAAAGTCACGGAACAAGTCACGCAAAATATAAATTACAAGTTAGAGGAAAAGTTCAAAGTACTAGATGATAAATACGAAAACCTCAAAGAGAAACTAGAACACCAAGAAAAAAGGTTACTCTTTCTTGAAAAGCAGTCAAGACAGAGGAACATCGTAATTTTTGGCCTAGCGGAAGTAGAAACTGATACATCGTATGCTAATCTAGAAAAAACCGTTTTAAGTTTCATAAATCAATATTTCTCTTTAAGGCTGGAACGCAGAAATTTACAAGAAACTAGGAGAATAGGGAAGAAAGGAGAACATCCCCGACCGATCACCGTAACTTTTACCTCACTGGGCACAAAAATAGAAGTTTTTAAACAGAGGACAGTTTTAAAAGACACCGCTTACTACATAAAGGATGACTTTCCAAAGCACATTTTAGAGAAAAGAAAGAAATTACAAGAACAGTTAAAAATTGAGATGGAGAAAGGAAACTTCGCCAGTATCAAATACGACAAATTGATAATACACCACAAGAATACAGATAAACCAAGACATCAGAAAAGAGCCCTACCAATATCACCAAATTACAAAGATCCTTCGCAATCGGAACTAAAGACGCAAGTTAATAAAAAGAACAAAACCCAAAAAGGACCGCATAGATCGTCGAGCTTATCAGAGGAAGTTATCAAACCAGGAATACTCAATTTCTTAACAGCTAAAAATCAAACCGCTGACAACCAAAACAATATATCGAACAAGCAAACTAATAAAAATACTAAACAATAGCAACGACCGCCCTCTCCCACGGAAAACATAGTACAAATAAAAACGATCACAAAATTACATCTTCCAAGCCGGCTGGTCCCCGTGGAAGATCACGACCAAAACCCTCCAGAGGAAACAGAAACTTTTGCAAACAAAACTTTTGCAAACATTAGAAAAAATTACCATAAAAACACATTATATATAAAGAACAATGGTCATGTCATGGTCTCTAGAGGGGGCCTTTACCTTCCATTGAGAGGGGTTCTTGTAAAACAATTAAAAAAAAAAAAATTAAGTTAAGTTAAAAATATATATATATATAATATAAAAATAATTAAATAAGTACTATAAAGATTTAAAAACATACATACATAGTTTATATAATATTTAAGTAACATGTACATCTTTTGTTTACTCTTTAATTTTCAAACTGTAATTTAGCAAGAAATAAAAGGCTTTTTATTTTTATTTTATTTATTTATAATAAAAACCAGAGGCCAGTGGTGGCGCAGTGCCACGAGGTGTGACTGTAAAACCGACTGGTTGTGAATTCGATCCCCACTCGAGGAGATGAAATATTTGCTTATATTAATATTTCCATTTCTTCGCTCTGGTGTCGAGGTTAAGCGCGGCGTTGAGTTCTGCCACTCAACACGCAATGCCTCCAGAAATCGGCAGAAAGTGGGGAACGGAGTGTCTTAACACTAGGTTCCCTCTGCCTACCCTGCTGTGTGCGGGATACAGCGTGAAGCTGATTTAATTTTTTAATTTTAATAATAAAAACATAACGCATCGGTGTCTGTACATGGAAGAAATATAAAAAAAAGTTATTGGTGACCTTTATTAATGTAATAGAACTCAAAACAATATTTTTAAATTTTTTTGTTTGTTGTCTGTACATTTTTTCACGCTTATCTCAGAATCGGCTTAACCGATTTAAATGCAGTTTTCACTATTGGATTCTGGCAAGCTTCCTTTGACATACAAGAGTTTTATTACAGTCGGCTAAAATAAATAAATAAAAAGTTATATCAATTTAAAGAACTTGGTTCAACACATTGCTAATTGCTAAAATAATTATTTTATACAATTGTTTTAATGAATTGGTCTAATCTTTAGCTTTAAATTTGTATGATGATAGAAAAAACTCGAGATTATATGATAGTAAAACACACCGAGATTTCGAGATTTAGGAATGGGAACGGAATTCACGCGGGAAAAACTGCAAATGTCGGCACCTGTACTTAGCCGCTATATTTAGCTAAATATACTTATTTCTTTAAATACAATTTTTTTTTAAATTACTTAATGAGACCGTCGTGGTGCAGTGACACAAACGTGTGACTTTAAACACAACGATTGTGCATTCAGTTTCCACTCCGAAAAAAACCTTAAATTACTGTTTACCTATGTCTATACATATAAATAAAATGAAAGGGTCTGTCTGCCATTTCAATATAACTATGTTTTTTCAAGTGCAAATAGTTATTTACACGATACCAAAAAAATAAACAATTTTAATATTTTTTTCTGTCTATCTTTCTGCTTATCCGGTCTAACCTCCGGACCAGCTGAACCTATTATTATGAGACTAACAAAAGGAGAGGAGCAAAATAAAGGCTATTTTGATACAATAAAAAAGTGATATCAATTTAAAGTATTTCTAAACAAGTATTAAAATATGTTTTTTGACAAAATTGACACTCTCTAGTAGAGTTATTTATACAACTGTTTTATTGAATCTTTAGTTTGTATGTTTTGTTGTTTAATATTGTTTGTAAATTATTATTTGTATGATGATAGAAAAAATTCTAGATTGTATGATTATAAAATAAGCCGAGATTTTCTATTATCTAATGTAAGTTCCCCTGAAGCAGATACGTATTGCTCGCAATTTCTCAATGACAGATAGATAGAGATTTGTGGAGCATTATATATCTCTGTTTTAACCTGGATTTTTTGCGGAATCATAATTTATGTGGGAAAAACTGCGTGTGCAGACAGCTGAAAAATAACTAAAAAAAATTCTAATATATTCGACAATTTTTGAAAGCAAAATCAAATCAATTTCAAAAACACTTAAATTAAGATTTATTTAATGCATAACAGTATAGATAATCAAACTAATATAATTAATCCATTTTTAGGGTTCTGTACCTTAGAAGGAAAAAGCGAAACCTTTATAGTATTACTTTATTGTCCATCTGTCAAGACCATTTTATTTGAGTTTGCGTCTAGGTATTAAAACAAGTCAGTCAAAAGATATAAGCATTTATATATCGTTAAAATTAGGACCAAGGATAGGATAGGATCTTACTATATAAAAAAAGGAAACAATTAAAGGTAAAAAATTATACATGTTTCATATAATTTAAACTTATATTTGTAGTTGATTTCCTTCAAAACAAGTAAATATACCCGCAAATTTAAGTTTGTGTACTTTATACGCCGCATCATTAAAATTTATAAAATATTTTCCATTCACAATCCTGAAATTGGTACAAAACCCTCGTTGGGCGAGTCCGACTCACGCTTAGCCCGATTTTTCTTAAATACACTTAAATAAACATTCCTACATTTCAAGCGGGCGTAGCCGCACGGGGAACGGTAGTATTAGAGTAAAATAGTAAATACAAATTAATAAGGTTTTTGATTTTCGCGATTGTTGCACATATTAAATAAAACTTTTCAATTTGTTTTTTAAAAACATGTAATACCAGATAAATCTGGTAAAAGAGTGTCATTCAAAATAATTATAAAATATTAAAATTAAAAAAAATATAACAAGCACAAGCCTCTATTAATTCGCTATCAAAAAACTTGAATAATAAAGTAACGCCATCTATCGGTTACATGCTACATTTTTAAGCTGGCGAAAGCTAGAGCTTTTAAGCTTATTCGTTTTCAAGCGAACTTCAAGCTTCACTGTGGTAGCATAGATGGCGTTAAAATGATAGAAAAATGCTGTTAAAAGTAATTTTCAATCAAATGATTGGACATTTTGTTTTGAAATTTTGTTTTACGTAGTATAAATATACTTACTTCTTATTGGTAATAACTTGATACAATTTTAATATTAAACAGCCAATTTACTTTTGTTTTTGTAGATAATATGAAGATATTTTATCAGTACTTATTTTTACTTTGGAAATGGTTTATTAATATTTTACAATTTTATTCTGTTGTTCCACTCTTAGGAAATAAAAATACTTTTTTGAAAACATAAAATCCCGTTAAGTTAAAATTTTTATATGTTTTCAAATTTGTCATAACTGGTGTAGTAAGATCAATCTCGTAAATAATTTCTGCTTATCCTGTACCCGGGTAGGAATTTGAAGATACATTGACCTTTATATTTCCTAGACATATATAACCAGCTTTTGCGTCTTTTACTTCCAAATGAATCTCCGACATATCAATGTTAACTCTATTACAATCAGTGAAGCTGTTGACGTTGCGATATATGGCGACTCCACCGGTTTTGCTACTTGATGATGATGATACTGCTACTGATGATGTAGCTTTGTATATAAATGGGAATAATAAGTATAATACAAAGCTGATCAGGAACATTATTACAAAACTTTTTATTTTTTTAACTAGTGTTGGCAACGGATGCTGGGCTAATTTATAGTACTTTTCTTGTATCTCCCTAATTGTAAGAGACGCATGGCCAAATCCATGCCAAAACTTAAAATTTTTCCAGGTATCATGTAAAGGCCATCTAACGATGTGATGCGACTTATTTTACACGCACTGCACAGTTCAAAGTTCTCTACTGGCTCTTCAGGGAAAGTATTTTTAAGCAGCGTTAAGATAAACAAATAAAATAGATAAATAATCTATTGTCGGCGCAGACACCGTAGACGATCACACGCATCACACTTATATCCGAATGGATTGTTGAAAAACGTCGTATCGAAACGTATCGCGTAGTAATCCATCGTATATTTTTAATTTGGATCTAGAAGATAGTTTTGAAACTAAAAGGCTAAACTGTATCATTCTCTCTCTCAATCATTAAGTTTTGTAGATTGACCCCGTATTATAGCAAATTTATAGACGTATTTACGTCTGATATAATATGTATAATATAACTTACAGTGAATACTTCAGTATTTAGTGCTTTCGAGCTGTAGTCGTAACGAGTCCGACTGTAAACGCTGTGTTTGATACACACTTGGAAATATTTAAATTATTTTACATTTCTCGCTTCAATAGACAAAACACAATGTCTTATATTTAAAAGTCACTCTCAACTCTGAGATCGATATGAGATGCCTTTTTCATTCATCATTTCATCACTCTCAAGACCAATCTCAGAGTTGAGAGGGGTTCCCTCCGCCTATCACATGCCGGAAAAACATGTATGTATCGACATGAGTGATGAAAGAGAACTGCAGAGATGATAAATCCCAACGTACACTCTTTTCATATAATTGGATATTGAACTTTTAATGCTTACATCAATCAACGACAGATTTTGTATTGACTGATCGTTAATTAAAGCCAAATATCGACCTGTTTTGACCTATTCAAATATGAATGTAATATTTTATAAAAGGATTGTTTTGTTTTTACTTAGATACTTATTTTATTGTCAGAAAATTGTTTAAAAGCATTATTTTTTAATAATTTTAAAATAACTACACTTTTTATTATCTTCGTTGTGTTAATAAATTTAAAAAAATTGGATCACACTTATTGTCACTTGGTAAATAAAAATCCAGGCAAGCACAAATCAGGCTCGCCCACCGTACAAGACTTGCAGATCTCGGGCTTTTTTTGAAATTCAGGCTTTTCAGGCAGAGCCCTTTCATCTGATACTTCATTTGAACTAGCGACTATAACACAAAATTCGCTCCTTTTAAGGCAATTATTTTCAAGAAATTAATCACAAATGTAATTATAATTGTAATTTTCTAGATTTTTTAGATTTTTTTAAACTGGTAACAGGAAGCACGATAACAGAAAATTGTGGGACCGTAGATTTAGATATATAGTTTGAATTGCAACTTGATATCTTCAAGCGTTCCTGATATAAAGGCTTGACAGACAGGCTTAAAAGATACGGAACCCTAAAAAAGAATTTTAAAAAAATCCATTACATTCTCCATTTTTCACTCTCGCCTCTAAACTGTTTCATATTTATAACATCTCTTATATATAAGATCTCTAATTTGAGGACGTGGATAAAGCAGAGGATAACAGCTAGTATTTAATAATATAGGTCAAAGTTATCAATGAAATGATCAAATATACTTAATAATACATACATACATTAGTTTCAAAGTATCGGGTGTAGCGTGATCTGTGATACAAATGGTGCGTTTTACCATAATTATAAATATGAATAGTCATTTTCATTATTTTTCATAGAACAAACTTACCGTAATGTTGTCCGGATAGCTCACGCTATGTTGTTATTTCTATTTAGTTATTTATATTTAAAAACAATTCTTATTTCTCACATGCTCACATTCTCATTTCCCTCTGCCTAAACTACTGTGTGCGGGATACAGCGTGAAGCTGCTATATTTCTTAAATATATATATGTTAATAACATAAATTAATATTGTATGAAGGAGGTGGTGTCATGGAGCAGTAATCGCGGCGGCTGTAATTTCGATTGCCACTCTTAGAAATTCTGATATGTGATTTATCTTCATTTTCCGCACTGCTAGTAGGAGCATAGCGTCGAGTTCCGCTACTTAACTCGCAATATCTTAAAAATTCGGCGGAAAGTGGGGTACCAAATGTCTTAATGCTAGGTTCCCTCCTTCTACCCTGATATACGGGAAAATGTTTTTTGTATAATAATTATATTACGTATCTAACAGAGAGAAATACATCAAATGATTCTTATAAAAAAAGGCATAAATAATGAAAAATCAAGATATTGCTTTTTAAGTGTGAGCGGAATCAAACATGTCGGATCGTCTTCTTACAAGAGCGAAAGAAAAGAAATAAATCCGGTAGATTGGATTTTGGAATCGAAACCACAATCGTTGTCTTCACAGACACATGCTGAGCCACAATGACTTCTTTTTATATATTATAGACCCAAAATAACAAAAATATTTGCTCAACTATCCAAAACAAACAAAGGAGTTATAAGAATCTCTCATTTTCTTGTTCTATAAATATTAAAAAAGATAATAAAAACTTCCAAAGCTCGAAGGCCATGTCCTTCAAGCACCCTTATCTGTACACCGGTAATCCTTCAGATAGCAGGAGCTCGTCGAATTTCTCATTACCGGTAAAAACGGTATCTTACGGTGTAATTTTTTGTTACTTTCAACTTATTAAATTGAGAGAGAAAAAATTAATTATATTTAAATTGAAAGTGAAAGGATATTTTGCTTATAATATTGTATATAGCAGGCTTGTATTCTACGCAGTGTAAGTATTTGTATTAATATTTCTGTGTTTATAGCTGCCATTATAGCGCAGTCTGTCTGTAAATGTGGTAGTTGTTAGTTCGATCCCCACTCTTGCGAATCGGTTTGGTAAAATAATATACGGCGTTGAGTTTTGCCATTGAGGACATAATCAAATTATTCAAATATAAAAAAAGATAGATGTAGAGAAAGATAAAAAGAAAAGTGGAGAATGGACTCTCGTGACTTTAAATTCTCTTTGACTCTGTTAAATACAGTATCGTTAAGCTAAGAACATATTTATAAAACTAAATATCAAGACTTGTATCTAAAATATACCTAAATACCAAGGATTGTGTTATTAAATATGCGATGCTGCTTAGAATTAAAAGCACCGCGTGCTTATCATAATGATAATGAAACGTATGATAATGTAAATTATTAAATCTATGAACATTTTTATTCAACACGTATTTTCAACGTATTTATCTATGTGAAGGTAACTAATAATAAGACTCTATCCGATCGCAGTAAACTACTGTCTATTTCTACAGTCACACCACGGTTGTGGATTCAATTCCCATTCGAGGAAGTGATTATTAGCAAATTAAATTTCAATTTTTGCAGTCACACCGCTCACCGCGACATGTTGTAAATAAAAAATAACGATAAAAATACATTCCTTTTTCATATTTCGTCCATTCTCGTATAGAGAAACTATTGTATGGTAAAACCCAAAGCCACTAAATCAATCCATACCGATATATATAAAAACTTTTCCAATACTGAGTGATTGACAGATAACGAAAAAAGGCAAGAACTAGACTTTTTTTTGTGGGCATGGCTAGAGAGGTCATTTTTAGGTCTTAAAATCCACACAAATTACTGGCGACAACTACTATTGTACAAAATGGATTTTCAATTCCACAATCATTTCCAATTTCATTACAAAAATGTTAATCTATTGTTAATAGAGTAATTCAGAATAAACAACATTAAAATCATGGACAAAAATTGAGATTCGATTTCAAAATTTCTGACAAATGCAAGCACTTTTGAGTCGTTAAATCCGTGGACTATAAAGCTAGGCAAAGACTTCTGAGAAGAGTCGACAAATATTCAGAAATGCTCCTTTCAATATAAAAATTGTAATTTTATTATTCTATACTATACTACAATTCAATTTATCTACTGAATAGTATGGTTCTAGGTAGCCATAATTATGTATAGCATAGTTTTTTGAAAATCTTTCTCGTTTTTGTGCTTATTTTTATCTTCACGGTAGGCAGAGGGAACCTAGTCTTAAGACTCACCACTCTCCAGATTTTGCTCAGTTTTCAAGACATTGCGTGTAGATTGACAAAACTCAACGCCGCGCTTGGTCTTAGTACCAGAACGTGTAAAAAAATATAATTAATATATAATCAAGCTCACAACCTTACAGACAGTACGCTTTAAGATGCACCTCGATAGCCACAAATGAATGTAAGATATAACTATGAGGCCAGTCATGGCGCAGCGGCACGAAGTGTGACTGTAAAACCGACTGCTTGTGAGTTCGATCCCCACTCGAGGAGATGAAATATTTACTTAAATTTATATTTCCATTTCTTCGCTGCACTTCTGTTCTGGCAGTCAACTCGCAATGCCTCCAGAATTCGGCAGAAAGTGGGGAACGGAGTGTCTTAACACTAGGTTCCCTCTGCCTACCCTGCTGTATGCGGGATAAAGCTTGAAGCTGATATACATATTTCCAAAAAAAGATAAATTCCTACATTTAATAAGTAAATAGCAATTATCAAAGAACATATATATATAAAATACATTAGATTGCGTCCACTCTCCAATAATCCCCCAGGATCATCCTTCCTCGGTTATTCCCCGTTACGCGGTAATCTCGGTCTTATTAATGAGAATGATTATATGGCGATAGTAATAAGGAATTTTCTTTTGTTTACATCTGTTGCTAATATTTTGCCATGACTTTGCTTATGTTAAATTTGTTTTTAAAGCGTTACTAAGAATGTAACAATAAAAATATATAAGAGGCAAATCTTAGCGCGACAAGTTGTGTTCTATTTCCACTCGAAGAAATAAAATATTGAATATTTTAATTTCTTCGCTCTGGTGTCGGAACAAAGCGCGGCGTGGAGTTCCGCCACTTAACATGCAAAGCCTTCAGAATTTTAGCGGAAAGTGAAGAGCGGAGTATCTTAACACTAGGTTCCCTCTGCCTACCCTGCGTTGTGCGTGAAGCTATAAAAAAGAATAAAAGAAAGAACCACTACACTGGCCGATAGCATAATGTCTAATCAGGTGAAATACTGACAGTGTTCTATAGCAGTGTTAGAAAATAATATGAGGGCAGTAAAACTAATAAAAAAGTTTTAATATAAAAATGGACTAAAGTTATTGTGTCGAGGAGTGGTCTTTATATAGTAAACGTGAATGATATGAAGTAAATGGAGATTATTGTGTAATTCATGAAGTACGCTTATATATGGTTATAGTAGTTACGCTTACACATTATAAAATATTAGTTAGTAACTTTATATTTTATTCTACATACAGGAGAATCGGCGGATAGCAGCTAGTGTCAAAACACTCCGCCTCCTTCATTCCTTCTGATTTCGATTACAGTCGCTAATCAAAACGCTATTCTTTATAAAATTAAAAATAAATCAGCTTCACGCTGTATCCCGCACACAGCAGTGTAGGCAGAGGGAACCTAATGTTAAGACACTCCGTTCCCTACTTTCTGCCAAATTCTGGAGGCATTGCGTGTTGAGTGGCAGAACTCAACGCAACAATACTAATATACTTTATCTTGGGAAAAATTAAATAATGAATTCCTTCGAGAGGATATCGAACCCACAACTTTTGACAGTCAGATACTCTACCACAACAAAACTAATATCATAAACAATATAGCAAATTTTAAAAAATAAAAACTATTTTATCCAAAACATAAGCTTCAGCCTACGTAGTACCTACTGAGGAGCGAAATATTGATATTAATTAAGGAAACTAATTAAATTTTTAAAAGCAATCTCGATTAGCAATCAAAATATAATTCCATATTTGAAAATTGCTTACAAAATAAACTTTGAATTACATTGGATGAATTTTCATAACGCTTCTCTAGAGATTTATTAGTTGTGATAGACCTTAGAGTTACTATGTTACAATATAAAATACATTTTAAAATTATTTATAATAATAAGTAAAGTAAATTAATCGTTTTTGGACTTATAGTTTATTGTAATAGTTGATTAGATATTAGTGGCTTTTTATTTGGGAAGCGAAGCTAGGGCGAAGCGCCCTTTTTTATAAAAATATTTGAACAACTGAATATTTGCATTTATCAGCCTTTAATCCTATATCTAATATCATCCGAGACCGTCTTGGCGCAGGGGTACAAACTGTCAGCAGTGTTAACTGTAACGCTACGGTTGTAGGTTCAATCCCCACTCGAGGGAATGAATTATTATTTCTTAACATTTTCATTTCTTCGCTCTGGCACGAAGGCAAAAGCTTTCACCACTCAACATGCAATGCCTCGAAAACTGCGGCGCATTGGGGAACAGAGAATATTGGTTCCCTCACTAGGTTCCCTCTCCCTACCCAGCTGTATGCGAGCTACAGCGTGACGCTAAAAAAAATTATTGAACTACGAAAACTAAGCCTTAGATACGTTTCATTATCAGAAGAAAAATCACTACGTACTATCTATTTTTTCTTCGTATCAAAAGAAAATATTTTTTCTTCTTATTAAAAGAAAAATTACATAGGTGATTTTTCTCTGATATTGAACCGTATCTTACGCTACTTGTAAGAAATTATTTTATCCATTGCAAATATAATTATAACTAATATATATAGTTACTATACTTTAATGATGATTTGTGAGTGTTTAATGTGCAATAAAATGTTATTACTATTATTATATTTTCTTAATTAGTTAATTGAGGCCGGTCGTGGCGCAGCGGCACGAGGTGTCACTGCAAAACCGACTGGTTGTGGGTTCGATCCCCACTCGAGGGGATGAAATATTTACTTAAATTTATATTTCCATTTCTTCGCTCTGGTGTCGAGGTTAAGCGCGGCGTTGAGTTCTGCCACTCAACACGCAATGCCTCCAGAATTCGGCAGAAAGTGGGGAACGGAGTGTCTTGACACTAGGTTCCCTCTGCCTACCCTGCTGTGTGCGGGATACAGCGTGAAGCTAATCTAATCTAATCTAATTAGTTAATTATTATATTTCTTAATAGAATAAGCATAAAATAATTGGTAAAATGTCTTTAAATTTCCTTTTTTCATGAACGTAATGGTTGTGGGTATGACTTCTATAAAGAGAATGAATTGTTTTTATTTCATGTATCCGCTTTTGCAAGACAATATACCGCGATGATTTGCATCACTTAACGTGCAATGTCAAGAATTCGTGTGGATAGCGGACAACAGAGTGTACTGACACTAGGTTGTCTGTGCCTAAATTTGTAAACTTTTCTTATTATATAAAATAAATACGTATATGAGGCCAGTCGTGGCGCAGGGGCACAAAGTGTGACTATAAAATCGACTGGTAGTGGGTTCGATCCCCACTCGAGGAAATATTGGAAATGAGGAAATGAAAATATTAATTTTAGTATATATTTTCATTTCTTCGCTCTAGTGTCGAGGCAAAGCGCTGCATTGAGTTCCGCCACTTAAGACGCAATGCCTTCAGAACTCGGCGGAAAGTGGACAACGAAATGTCTTAACACTAGGTTCCCTTTGCCTACCCTACTGTGTGCGGGATACAGCGTGAAGCTGATTTTAAATAAAATAAATACATATGTATGGAAAATATACTTTTGTCTCTCTAAAAGTGATTTTAAAAGTAAGCTTAAAATTTTTTAAAAAATATATTTTCTTATAAGCATATTTGAAGAATTTAAAATGTACTATTTACATCTTTAAAATCTATAATATATAATGGTATAAAACTCTTCCGATTAGGTTGAAGGTTCAAATTTGGTATATAGTTAAATCATTTACTTACTGTAAGGGAGTATTAAAAGAGAGTTTCTCAAAATTCTTAAGAAAACGGGAAAAATCCGAATTTTCCATTTTACGCTTCAAATTCCAATAATGAAAAATAGATTGGATTTTTTAATAGAACTTTCCAAGTTGTTTAAGTAAACAATTCAAAAAGTTGCGAAACCAATTAAGTGTTAAATCAACTCGTTCATCACACGATGACTGCGTTAAAAGTTTTTATCGATTTCTAAGATGTATAAATTTTAATTTGCTTCGAAATTTCTATTTCATTGATTCTAAGCAAAATTTAAAGAATTTAGACTATGATTAAATAGTAGCTACATCTACATCCATCTAAATGTATTAATAATATTTTAGATTTTTTTTATGAAGTGCCTGAGAACTTCGTATTAAATTGAGACTCTCGTGACGCAGCGGAACAGTTACTAGGAGTTGTGAGTTCGATGACTTCGATTCTTACTCAAGAAAGAACATTTTCATTTATCTCAAAATACAAAGCAACGACGATTAACAAAAAATAAAGCAACGAGAAAGCTCTCAAGAAAGAGTGATTGTTTAGCAGAGGGTGATATTTTAAAGACCTCATGATACGCTAGCGCCCCTACCGGCGAATTGACGAACGTTAACCTCTATTAATAGCATAGCGTTTTTCAGATTTCCTAATGGCATAAACTCCTACATTATAACTCTTTGAAAAAGAGGATGGAGGGCTTAAACACTAACTTCCCTGTGCTTACATCTCTTTCTCTAGACAAAATGAGGGAAACACATAATAATCTAAATACAATTTGAGGCCGGTCGTGGCGCAGCGGCACGAGGTGTGACTGCAAAACCGACTGGTTGTGGGTTCGATCCCCACTCGGGAGATGAAATATTTACTTAAATTTATATTTCCATTTTCTTCGCTCTGGTGTCGAGGTTAAGCGCGGCGTTGAGTTCTGCCACTCAACACGCAATGCCTCCAGAATTCGGCAGAAAGTGGGGAACGGAGTGTCTTAACACTAGGTTCCCTCTGCCTACCCTGCTGTGTGCGGGACACAGCGTGAAGCTAATTTAATTTAATTTTTTTTACAAAGCAATAGCAACATATGACGTGATTCGTAAATAATTTTAAGTTATAAAAAAATTAAAATTAAATTTGCAATTTTAGCTGTATAACTTAAAATAAATAATTTTAAGTTATACTGCTATAATATTAATAAACTGAAAGTAGAATAAGCTGAAAAAAAAACTAAGTACTCGTATAATCATTTTTTACTGGATTTGGTACGGCATGTCAACCGAAATGCATATTATGGCAGGGTTAATCAAAGAAAATAGAACAAAATGTAAACTCATTTCGTTTATAGGTGAAGGCAGTATTTTAACTGGATCTCTTTTATGCATGTATTTTTCTGTTGTGTAATATTTTCTCTTTTTTTTACCTACAATCTCTTTCGTGTGTTCTCATTCAACGTGACATTGACGAAGTGATTTTGTACTCAACTGGCACGCTCGGAACGCCATAATAAAAGAACAGAACAGACATTTCATTAGTTATTTTCTTTAATTAGAAATATTGTGTTGAGTGGCGTAACTCAACACCGCGTTTTGTTTTGCCAGAGCGGGGAATTGATAATAATTTATACACATGAGTGGGGATCGAAATTATATGTATTATTTAACTTTGAAAAATACTTCATTTTAAGTATAATAGTATAATGTAAAAAAAAAATAGAAAAAAAATCCATACAAAATATATACAAAAGCTGACAACAAAGAGCTCGGAGATACGAGAACGATAACATAAAAACAAATGTCGTCATCTATACGATATATAATGTAAGTTAGGGTTTTGCGATATTACCCAGATTTGATAAGTCCCAAGTTTTTTGCTTGAATAAAATGTTTTGGCGGCACTTTTAGTATGATTTTCTAAAAAAACTGTTTGCCAAGTTCTTGCTCAACTAATATAATCTGTATTTCTACACTAATATAATAAATCAGATGATTTTGTTTGGTTGAATGAGCTAATCTCAGCAACTAATTGTTCAAATTGAATTTCACACTTAACATGTTCAAGAGTCATACTCAAATTTTACTCATTCGTTCATACTCATCCTCTTAGTTCATTCCTTTAACAATGCGGGAATCGTCGCAAAATTACTAGCTTTTTAGCTTCATACGATAACCCGTACTTAGAAAAATAGGCAGAAAGAACCTGGAAACCTAGTGTTAAGACTGTTCTCTTCTGTTCTCTCCCCATTAAATCACGGCGTCAAAGTAGTTAGAAGCGCGGCGTTGAGTTCTGTCACTCAACAAGCAATGGCCCCAAAATTCTGTGGAAAGTAGACAACGGAAGAGTCTCAATAGGAATAGAGCATCTTAACAGTAGGTTTTCAGGTCCCTCCTTCGTACCCTGATATGTGTAGAATAGTTTATACTTTGAAGAGCTTTTCATTTAAACTTGGAAAGCTTTTAAAAGCTGAACTAACTAAACCTACAACTCAACTTTCAAATAAAATATTTATTTCCATCTACGAAAACACATTCAATATGGACAAGATAAGGGTGGCAATAAATTGTTATGTTATCCTTCTCATTTCGTTATTATAAATAATATAATAGACTTGAAGAGATTTACACCTTAATATCAATCTACTATATAAATTGAATATTTGGCTAGATTTATTTTTGTTAAAAATCAGCTTCACGCTGTAACCCGCACACAGCTGGGTAGGAACAGGGAACCTAGTGTTAAGACATAATTTCGGACCGTTAAGTAATTCCAATACAGAGCCAAAACAAAAGTTCATGTATCTTTCTTTCGCAGCTTCTCATTTTTCCGCATAGTGTTGTTGCACTCAGTTTTCTATTTTTCGCCTAATTTTCGGGACTTACTTATTAGAGCAGAAAAGATGTTGCCGAGTGGGGATCGAAACCACTACCATTGTCGTTGTGTGAACCTAATTATTATTGTTCGTATCACATCACTTTGTAAGATATGAAGATACATTTTGCAGCTTTGGGTACGGGTTGTCAGACACTGTGCCAGTGATATATTGTATTCATACATATATATATGTACATTTGATGTCACCCATGTATTATACGTTTACCATATATTATATTATTGGGGATACCCGATATTTGTAACATTTTGCAGTGTCTGTGGTCACGGTTGCTCTAATAGTTTTATTTAATTTAGCTTTACTCTATATCCCTAGCGGGATTAAAATGCTACGGTCTCTGCATACCTCTCTCACCTCGTCCACTGTCAATAACTTGTTTGCCAAGTTCATACATACCCTCCGGCGGGCCCTCGTGCTTTTCTACGTGACCTTTCTCCAACATCTTTGATGTTGTGTTTTCAAAGGTCATCGAGGTCTCCTCTACCTCTCTTACCGCTCACTAGGTCTAGCCTACACCCGTGGGTCTAAGAGTCTACACGTAAAATGTGATAGTCCAAATCACTTGGTAACTCCCAGTGGATCACGTTGCAAATGTGCCTAGAAGAATAAAATACAGCAAAGCTCTGTGCAACTTATAACTATAATTTTTAACCAAATAACTTAAATTATTTATTAATCTTAAAAGCTTTATCAAATTCCGTGTGATAGAAAGCTAATAAATATTTATGTAAATGTGTTGCAGAGTAGCAGCAGAATTTAGGCACGACCAAAGGTCCGGTCAATTTTTTGCCGAATTAAAAGTATGGACAAAACTAGGATTTTCGATCAAAATTGGCCGAAACCGATATCAGAAACCGAAACCGAAACCAAAACTTCCGTCGGTCACTACAAAATAGCTCTTTTAGAATTTTTGACCTGCGATGAGAAATTATGTTACCATTTCGCCCATTCCCCTGTCGTACTTGAAAATAATATCATTACTGTCCTCGTTGCGTTCCATTAAACGCTTAAGCATTTTCTTTACGCTAGGAGTATAGTGGCATCGTTGGAAAAGTAAAACATACTGTATATAATAGTCATTTATTTTTATTGAGGCCAGCCGTGGTGCAGGGGCACAAAGTGTGAATGTAAAACCGACTGGTTGTGGGTTCGATCCTCACTTGAGGAGATGAAATATTTACTTAAATTTATATTTCCATTTCTTCGCTCTGGCGTCAAGGACAAGCGCGGCGTTGAGTTCTGCCACTCAACACGCAATGCCTCCAGAATTCGGCAGAAAGTGGGGATCGGAGTGTCTTAACACTAGGTTCCTTCTGCCTACCCTGCAGTGTGTGGGATACAGCGTGAAGCAGATTTTTTTATGCATAAGAAAATAAACAAATTTTAGTCACGATCTTTTCTTAACATTTTTTCATTGTATATTTGTATTTTGAGTTTTCATATCCAGACACTGTTAAAAGGAACTTCCTCGTTATTTAACCTTCGTCGTGATATCTGTCAGTGACACGTTTCTATATCAGAAGAAATATTTACATATTTTACATAGCATAGATATGATTCCCACTCGAGGAAATGAATTTTAATATTTTGCTTTCTTCGCTCTGGTATCGAGGCAAAATCGCGCCGTTGAGTTCCGCCACTCAGTACGCAATGCCTTCAGAATTCGGCGGAAAATGGGGAACAGAGTGTCTTGATAGATAGGTTCCCACTGCCTACTCTGCTGTTTATGTGAATGTGAAATGAGAGTAAAGATCAATATTGAATGCTTGTCTATTTTTTTCGACAAAGATTTAAATCAGTGCCAAGTTCTGTGTTCACTCAGGACATAATTAAAGCTCTTTAATCACATTATATTCTGAGCTAACACAGTTCCTCACATTTTGCCTCAAATCCAAAACATGCGTATTTGCGGAACTCAACGCCGCAATATTTCACCAAGTGCTATAAATTAAGCAACAACTTTCTTTGGTACATATAATTTAACGAATATTATATAGGTATAAAGTTTAATGTAAAAACGGTGTGGGCCATAATGACATTTCCGTAACGCGACTGTGGTATAAGAGGACTCGTAACGCAATTTATATCCAGTTAGGATGGAAAAATAGAATGTGTCGAAAAATAAGACTTTATTCTTGTTTCTATTACTATACCAGCAGGGTCAGTAATAGGAATTAGGGGCCAATCGTTGCGCAGGGACACGAAATGTGAGTGTAAATGAGAGAGGTTGTGAGTTCGATTCTTCATCAAGGAAATTAATAGGCTTAATATTTTCATTTTCTTCGCTCTAGGGTCGAGGTGTCACTTAACAGGCAAAGCCTCCAGAATACGACGGGAAATGGGGTACGGAGTGTCTTAATACTAGGTTCGCTCTGCCTACCTGCTGTGTGTGGGATATAGCGTGACGCTAACAATATTAAAGCCATCAGGTATGTTACAGTATCACTTCGTGGTCTAGGATACAAGGATGGAAGGATACCGTACGTAGTTATATAAGTAATTGACGTGATATGATAAAACCTTCTTCAATAAATAGACTATCCGACACAAAGCTACTTTTTTCAATTCAAATCTGTAGTAACAATTGGATCTTATTTTTGTGGGATGACCATAAATTTACCAGCAGATAAAATTGAGTAGAGAAAATTGAGGCTGTTATTGCGCAGGCGTAGGTAAAGGCGACTATTGTGGGTTCGATTCCCACTCGGAGGAATAAATAAATAAATAAATCAGCTTCATGCTGTATCCCGCACACTGCAGGGTAGGCAGAGGGAACCTAATATTAAGACACTCCGTTCCCCGCTTTCTGCCGAATTCTGGAGGCATTGCGTGTTGAGTGGCAGAACTCAACGCCGCGCTTGTCCTCGACACCAGAGCGAAGAAATGGAAATATAAATTTAAATAAGTATTTCATCTCCTCGAGTGGGGATCAAACCCACAACCAGTTGGTTTCATAGTCACATTTTGTGCTTCTGCGCCACGACTGGCCTCGAGAAATAAAATATATCATATTTTTATTTGCTCGCTCTGGTAACGAGGCAAAGCGCGTCGTTGAGTTCCATCACTCAACACGCAAAACCTCAAGAATTCGGCAGGAACGGATTGTCTCAACACTAGGTTCCTAGTGTTAAGACACTCTCTATTTACCCTGCTATGCACCGAATACAGTTTGAGGCTGTATTCATAAAAAAGATAAAATATGTCTTTAAATATAATAATTTCACTTCCATACAAAGCACATAAGTCTTAAAATATTTTATGTCCTTATAATATCATCAGAATAGTCCAACAAGTGAAACAAGAAAAAAAAATATTTTAATTTCCATTTGAAGAAGCAAATAGAAAATTTATTTCTTTACTATTTCAAAATGCCACTGCCGGGTCGCCGGGACGCTAACGAAAGGAAGTTTTCCTAGGATTTACATTACAAACATAAATTCCTGTTTCAAAATCATTTTCAACGCTAAGAATATCTTTGAAGATATATAAAAGATGTAATAACTTTTTTCTTAAATAACGTTTTATATATTTTGTTCAGTGCTATAAGCTGATTGTGGCTGTTTTAGGATAGGATTTGAGTGTAAGCGTGATAGTCGGGGGTTCGATTGTTACTGATAAGAGATAAGTAATAATTTTGATAAGAGACTTATAAAACAACATTTGATCCCTACTTTGACAAATCGAAATGTTTATTTGATTACCCCTACTCAGTTTGTTTCAAATTTGAGCGAAAAACAAAGAAAGGATTTAGAAGAATGTTTTTAATTTTGTTTTTACCTTTTTTGTTATTTGAATTTGTTTATTACAATGTCGTAATTGAAATAAATTAAATATACAGAATTTTAAATAAATAATATATGCGGTACGTACCCAAAATACAAGGCAAACCACGGGGTTTGCCTTGTATTTTTCTATAAAAAAAATGCAAATAAATCAATCCGACTGTCTAAACAATTCACTCACTACCTTTAAATATGAAATATTTCAATATTCTTTTTGCTGTTATGCAAAGCTATATAACTAATACTTATACTAATACTAATATTATAAATCTGATGAATTTATTTAGTTGAATGCATTAATTTCAAGAAATACTTATTCGGGTTATTTATTTTTATTTATGATAGTTCTGTGGCTATCATGTTAATTGTTTGACTCACTAAATCTGAGAGAAATATAAATGTTACCACAGACACTTAAATGTGGGATGTATCAAACACAGGCCAGTCGTGGCGCAGCGGCACGAAGTGTGACTATAAAACCGACTGGTTGTGGGTTCGATCCCCACTCGAGGAGATGAAATATTAAAATTAGCTTCACGCTGTATCCCGCACATAGCAGGGTAGGCAGAAGGAACCTAGTGTTAAGATACTCCGTTCCCCACTTTCTGCCGAATTCTGGAGGCATTGCGTGTTGAGTGGCAGAACTCAACGCCGCGCTTAACCTCGATACCAGAGCGAAGAAATGGAAATATTAAATTTAGGTAAATATTTCATTTCATGAAATATTTACTTAAATTTATATTTCTATTTCTCTGGTGTCGTGGCTGAGCGCAACGTTGAGTTCTGCCACTCAACACGCAAAGCCTCCGGAATTCGGCAGAAAGTGGGGAACGGAGTATAGTGGAACACTAGGTTCCCTCTGCCAACCCTGCGGTGTGCGAGATACAGCGTGAAGCTGATTTAATTTAGATTTTATCAAACACAGCGCTTATCTACTATCACTTAACGCAAATAAATCCTAGAATACGAATAATTTTCATCATACAATATCATTAAAAACCATCAAAGCCACAGATAAGTTCTTAAGTCCCAAACACTTCAAGTTAACATACAACATTGTTTACTTAAGTTCAATTAACATAAATTAAAGCTGAGCGTCAAAAGTTAAGCTTCCACTGTCATCTTATATAAGGAGAGCTTGTGACAGATTCAAAATCTTTTTAGGGTATTTAGGACAGATGATTGACTTAAAATGTTTAAGTCGAAATTATGAAAATTTAACCAGTTTGCTATAAATTTATAAACGTATATGTTTGGTTATTGTAAAATATATGTTTCATTTTCTACATCTTTTTTAGTGTGCATATTAAATCATTTAGATTTTTTTTAGTTTAACAATATATTGTATCCTATTTTTAGTAGGATAAGTGTAGCGGACCTCGCATTAAGACACTCTGTTCTCAATTCCCGCCTAATTTTCAAAATATTATGCGTTGTGTGGCGGATATATACCAGAGAAGGAAGATTACAAAAATATTATATATACATCTTTTTTTGATACTGGCAATTTTTTTTTTAGAAAAACGGAATATCCTTGCATTAGGTTTTCTATTTCTCTCCTCTACCTATACACATGGAGAATTAACTACAAAAATAATTTAAATTCACATAATAGGTACATAAAAAAATTAACAAAATATCGTATTTAATAGATAAAAAAACTTCATAGTTATTACATAGGTACTAATACCAAGAATTCACAAAACCTAATAAACATACGACATTGTTCTACTAAAATTGGAAACAAGCAATATTAAGCATGAATTATGTAAAAGCCCTTATAAATGTACATAATTTATATTCGATATAACCGAGTGAGCAATACATTATATTATAGAATATATTGACTGATGTGTTGAGGGTGGTCCTTGGATTGATTCTAGTATAACAGTATAAACTGTAATATATTAAGTAAATACGTTTGTCTATATTAAATGAATAGTAAATATATGTTGTTTACGCATGAGGCCGTCGTCGCGCTGAAGACATGTGTATGAGTGTAAACGCGGCGGTCGTTGATTCGTTTCCCTCTCGGGGAAGTCAATTATTTATTCTTAACCTTTTTGTGTATTAACATAAGTGTTATTCTACACTTAGGAGAGAAATATACTTATTTAGAAAACGTATAAAACATTGCGTAGCGGGATTCGAACCCGCGCCTCCTGGAAACTGACCAGGCGCTCTGACCAATAAGCCATGCGTTCTCATCAAGCGACGTCGAAATTTTTATACGCTTGTTACAACTTATTTATGTTGTTAGCATCTCTGTAGGGAGTACTTATTTAATATTTTCACTTCCCCGCTCTGGTAATTAAGCAAAACGCTGTTTCGCCATTCACCATGCATGCCTCGATTTCAAACGTACAATAAACCGCATCCACAGGGCAAAAAGAGCATAGTGTCGAGACTCTCCGTCATCAGCTTGGAATGGAACGCTCTGAACCACAAATGTGTAATTTTCATAATATTAAGATATCTGAAAAATAACGAAATATATTTATAACATTTAATATTAGTATATATAAAAATTCCTTTCACATTAAAAATCTTTCTATACAATATTACCCAAAACCTAAAAGATTTTTGCTTTAAAATCTCGGCCAAGTTTATTTTAGCTGCAATAATTAGCACAAAGTGGTACGTACGGGACACACACGAAATGTGTGCAAAGTAGGGAAAATGACTTGTTTTTGCGCTCAAATGTGATCAACTTGGCGCAGTTTCAAACACTAGATGAGAAATAGTGGTAAAGTAAAGAAATTATCTGTTTTTTTAGGATGGGTTGTTTTACTGGTTCTTATAAATCTAGTATTTTTTTATTAAGATAAAAATTCTTAATTAAAAACCACGTTCCGTTCCCCACTTTTAGATGAATTCTGAGGCATTGTGTGTAGGCATTGAGTGTCTAAATGTTAAGTTCCCAGGTTCCCCCTGCCTACTCTGTTTTGTGCATGAAGCTTAAAAAAAACTACTACTATGTTATGTTCTCATTAGGTTTTGTCGTATTTCTTATGTTACAAATCAATTATGTTGAAATTAAAATTTTAACTTTGTAAATTTTTTATAATTTAAAAAAAAATATTTAGAATATTTTAATAAACGAAAATAATGTATTATACTTGATCTAACTATATATTTCACATAACTACAATAATTACCTATGTTATCTCTTAAGCCTACGCGAATCAAACACGCAACCACCGCAAATAGGCTTTCGATAAACTGTACGGGCTTCCAACTTATCCTGTTAGTTTCAACCGATTAATAGCAATGACATTACTTACACGTACTGACACGACTGACATGACTTTACATACATTGATTTATGTTTTTATATAATTATTATAAGTAATAAAATATTTTCAAGCGTGTTTTGTATATTTAAAATTTGTAATTAAATTACACAACTAGAAAAAATGAACCCACAACGATCGCGCTTAATACAAAACGTGATCGTTGTGGATTCGATTCCCAATCGGCGTAATTATTTCGATTTCATAGCTGACAAGACAAAATGTGGTCTTAAGTTTCACCACTTTATTAAGGTTTTCTTTGCCTATCATGCTACATATGAGAAACTGAAAAAAATCTGTATAATAGAAACTTTCTATAGTGAGGATGAAACAATGAATAATTTTCATTTCAGAGCTCAAGATACAAAGTGCGGCGTTGCACTCCACTACTCAACTTAATGTCTTTAATTCGGATGGAATATGATACTGTCTTCCTATCCTGCTTCATTCGGAATACAGTGCTTCACGCTGTATCCCGCACACTGCAGGATAGGCAGAGGGAATCTAGTGTTAACACACTCCGTTTCCCACTTTCTGCCGAATTCTGGAGGCATTGCGTGTTGAGTGGCAGAACTCAACGCTGCGCTTCTCCTCCACACCAGAGCGAAGAAATGGAAATATAAATTTAAGTAAATATTTCATCTCTTCGAGTGAGGATCGAACCCACAACCAGTCGGTTTTACAGTCACACTTTGTGCCACTGCGCCACGATTGGACTCTGAAGAAGAAGAAGAATACAGTGCGAGACAGAAAAAATGGATCTCCATATAAAAATGTGTCTCTACGTAAAATCAATATCACAGAATAAAGTGAAAAAGAAAAAATATAGGAAAACATGCTATATCAAATATTATTTTTATATATGTAAATAACATACTTAAAACGATAATATAAACGACGATGAGAAAGGAGTGAGCTCGTTACCTACCGGATGGACGTGTCATTAGAAACAACTTCCTGTGGACCCTTCCGCTATCTTCTTTGGACAGGATTATCGGTTCATGTGAACTTATTTGTAAGGTATAATAGGTATCTGTGTGATAATGTTAGGTATTTGCTAAAATGGATACTAATAGGACAAAAAATACTTTTTTTTAAGTTTCACGCTGTATCCTGCACAGATAGACACTCCGTTTGCTTTCTATTGCGAGGAACGTCACGAGTCATGAACCCACAACCGTCGCATTTACAGTCAGATACTTTGCTACTGCGCTACCACGCTATGGAAAAAATAATAAAATGACAATTGGAACCTTTGAAAAATTTTGTAGTATTAGATCGTTCTACACATTTCATATTCAAGACCAATCATAATACGAAACTCGCGTCGCACGAAGTCTGAGGATAAAGGAATAGGTGGAGATCCCATCGTTTAAAACTGTAGGGATTAGATTTTCTAATGAAACTTATATTTAAGAATGATACATGATAGTAGAATAGATTACACTAGGGTTGCCCAAAAAAATCCTGCCGCAATCACCTTTAATTAATGTTTTTCGTAACTCGTTTTTGGAGAAAATTGCACTCATATGTTTTTTATGTGAATCGCACATCATTTGAAAGAAAATCGCATAAGGAATTGGAAAAACAATGGTTGCCAGCTCTCAGTCTGCCGCAAGTCCAAGGTTGCCTGGTTTAAAGAGGTTACTTAATGTGAATATTTGCACTCATGTGTTTTTTTAATGAATTATATATCAAATTAAAGCTTATTTTTTTGTCATCACTAAAACACATGGTTGCCTGGAAAATGGCTGCCGCAAGCAAAGGTTGCCATCATTCGAAATATTTTATTCTGATTCCGTTTGACTGAGAATAGACGATGAAATACGCGATTTGCCTTATGTTTTAAATTAAAATATTATATAATAGAAGGTCAATCTTAAAATTAATGTTTATTCTAGATATTTACCTGTTAAATGATGATTACAATCATATTAAGAACATACAAAAAACTATTTAAATATGAAATCATCCTTATTTTTCAAGTGAAATAATGAACCCATGATATTAAGTCTTTGCTAAATCTGTTTTCTAAATACTAATACTAATTTAAATTATCATATTAAATCGACTAAATTATCTAATTAAATAAATGCTTACAAATATCAATCTATTATAAGGTATTAATTACATCATGTTTCCTTAAGATAATGAAGGGCGACAATTATTGCGTAAGTTTTTTTATTAATTAAGAAAATATGGAAAATAATATTTCAATATACTCTCTCTCTCTTTGTCCTCTGCTCGTATGATTTTTTTTTCTCGTTTTTTTTTTGATAACGGTTGCCGCAATCTCTTTTTTCTCACGCAACTTTTAAGAATTTGCATTGAAAGAAATATATATGATAGAATTATAATAAACAAAATTAAGTTATCACAAATAAATTCTAAGAAATTTCGACAGTAATGCCGAATAATAAACGCTATTTAAGGTTTATGACCAGAAGTCGGCAAATATCAATTAGTTGTCTACTTTTTACTATAGATAAACATTTTGTGGTGGTATACAAAGCAAACAAAATGCAATAATTTTATTTTCGTAGATGTATTGTTTCTAAATGCAATAACAGTGCAGATGGCCAAATGATATGTTTTTGAACATATTACTTAGTTACTTACCTTTCGTTTTGGAGTGAAGACGTTTTTAGTTAACATGACAAAAATGAAGATCTGTTTTTTGTGCGAAAATGTGTGTGGAATTTAATAATGAGTCTTAAGTGTAAAATTATGTTGTTGTTTCGCCAAAAAATGATTTTTATATACAGTAACATTTTCTTAAATAGTAACACAATGCACGGTTATCACTTGTTACAAAAAGTTCATTGTTGTAAAAAAAAATATAAAGAAGAACCGCACTCGAGGAGATGAAATATTCACTTAAATTTATATTTCCATCTCTTCGTTCTGGTGTCGAAGCAAAGCGCGGCGTTGAGTTCTGCCATTCAACACGCAATGCCTCCAGAATTCGGCAGAGAGTGGGGAACGGAGTGTCTTAACACTAGGTTCCCTCTGCCTACCCTGCTGCATGCGGGATACAGAATCTGAATCTGATTTGATTTTTATTTTTCAATTATTTTCTAATGCAAAACGTAAGTATAATTAATGTTTGATAAGTATAATTAAATTTAATGTTTAATATTATATATTTTTCTCTGAGGACGAAGAGAGAGATTGAGAGTTTATAACGAGGTAATTTTCCATATTTTCTTGATTAATAAATAAAATATCTGCAATAATTGTCAACCTACATTATATTATGAAAACATTATGTAATTAATACCTTATAATAGAACGATATTTGTAAACGTTTATTTAATACTAGTGGGCGCGCGCAGCTTCGCCCGCTTATTTGAACCCTTACGGAGTATTTTTAGGAGTCTGAATTTCAAATATTATAAAAATCGGTGCCGATTAAAAAAAAAACCCATACAAACTTTCAGCCCCTATTTTATCCCTTTAGGGTTCAATTTTCTTAAAATCCCTTATTAGTGGATGTCCAGATTACGAAAAAAAACATCTGTCCAAATTTCACGTTTCTACCATCAGCGGCTGTGCGTGCGTCTTACCTCAGTCAGTCAGGTACTTGTTTTATATATATAGATGATAATTTAGTCTTTTTAAAATAACGATTTAAAAGAGTATTAATATCTAGAAAACAGATTTAACAAAGACTTAATATCATAGACTCATTATTTCAATGGAAAAATAAGGATGATTTCATGTTTAAATAGTTTTTTGTGTGTACTTAATATGATTAAAATCATCATTTAACAGGTGAACAGCTAGAATAAATATTAATTTTAAGATTGACCTTCTATTTTATAATATTTTACTTTAAAACATAAGGCAAATCGCGTATTTCATCGTCTATTCTCAGTCAAACGGAATCAGAATAAAATATTTCGAATGATGGCAACCTTTGCTTGCGGCAGCCATTTTCCAGGCAACCATGTGTTTTAGTAATGACAAAAAAATAAGCTTTAATTTGATATATAATTCATTAAAAAAACACATGAGTGCAAATATTCACATTAAGTAACCTCTTTAAACCAGGCAACCCTGGACTTGCGGCAGACTGAGAGCTGGCAACCATTGTTTTTCCAATTCCTTATGCGATTTTCTTTCAAATGATGTGCGATTCACATAAAAAACATATGAGTGCAATTTTCTCCAAAAACGAGTTACGAAAAACATTAATGAAAGGTTATTGCGGCAGGATTTTTTTGGGCAACCCTAGTGTAATCTATTCTACTATCATGTATCATTCTTAAATATTAGTTTCATTAGAAAATCTAATCCCTACAGTTTTAAACGATGGGATCTTAGGCCAGAAGTTTTCTAATAGCTCGCCTGTCCTTTCAGTAATGTGTTTCCGTTTCACTCGCATGTACGTTGTAATTGTTTAATAGTAGCACGTGAAGCTTTTAAGAATAAATGTCAATTTCCTAGTGTAGTTTAAATGAGCTTTTTGAAATAGAACAATATATACGTATAATTAAATAAAAATTTGCTTCACGCTATATCCTGCACACAGCAGGGGATAGGCGGACGCAACATAATGTTAAAGCATCATGTTAAATTTTCGGGATAGGCCTAGATAAACTAGTGTCAAGACACTCCGTTATTCAATAAAACATTTCATCGTTATTGAAATTAAATAGATAATATAAGAGAGAATATCACAACATCGTTATTGAAATTAAATAGATAATGCAAGAAAAAAGTTGTAGCTTTTAGTATTATTCACTTTACGCTATATATTTTTAGCTTATTGCTGTATAACCACTGCACGTACGTACGTAGGAGGGTAGGCAGAGGGAACCTGGGAACCTGGGAACTTAGCGTTCTAACTCCAATCTTCTTAAGGCAATTTCCGCCGAATTGTAGCGGCATTGCGTGTTGAAAAGCGGAACCTCATTTTACCTCATTACCAGAACGAGGGAATGAAAATATTAAATATTTCATTTCTCCAAGTGGGAATCGAACCCACAACCTATCGTCCTTACAGCCGCACGGTTGTGTTCCTAAGCCATGACTGGCCTCAATTACATTTTATTTATGGACAAAGATTATTTTAATACCTATATCTATTATTTATAAAAACAAAAATATATAACATACGTAATTTTAATACGCTATAAGCCTTAACGATACAAAGTCACGTTACTGTGTTTCTATAACAAAATACTTACATAGTTCACCAAAATAGTTGATGTTATCTTACTAAGGAAATTAATATGGGTGTATAAAACTAATTTAATTGGAGTTTATAGGCCATTTTAGATTATAATCAATGCTATTAATATATATTTTTAGCCCCCGATAAAAACTGAGGTGTGCTATAAGCTTGACATGCGTATGTATGTGTGTCTGTATGTCTGTCTGTGGCATCGTATGACTAGCTATATGGATGACACGATTTTGATTTAGTTTTCATTGTTTGAAAGTGATTAAATCAAGTTCTTAGTCATGGTTCTACTGTTTGAAGATTATCAGCTCTCGAAATCCTAAAAAGTAAGGATAATGGTAGCCAGATAAAATCTAGTGTTTCGAATCTGCTTTTCCCACTTTCTACGCCATTTTCGAGATATTGATGTTGACTGGCGGAACCCAACGTCATGCTCTGCCAGCGCTCGGATTTTGGACCTCTCGGGAACCCCAGAGGAGGTGGGCTTCCTGGAGGACTCCCCAATCCGAACGCCTGAGAGCCTACAGCGACCCCCGAGCTCCCAGGCAGCCCCGTCACGCCCAAAGAAACCAAGGTCAAATGTGACCATGGAAAACCACAGTCCTCTTAAAACATCAGGTTACGCGAGTAGGACAGCCGAAGCAAAGGCCCACCTAACCAAGGCTAAAACACATCTAAGCAACTCGCGTAACCTTAGGACAGACATAAAGGCTGCAGTTACAGGCGCAATAGAGCGTCTGTACCAACTGGTAAAGGAAGCGGAGGCGGAGAAAGGAAAGGAAGAGAAAGGAAAGAATGACAGCTGTAGGAAGATGACGGTGCAAAGTGAAGCGGAAAAGAGAAAGGAGACAAAAGACATAAAGGGAGAAGAACTAATGAAGAGGCTTGAGGAGCATGCAGTTTTGTTAAAGAAGAATGAGGAAAGGATGGACGAATTGAAGGAGGTGTTGGAAAGGCAGAGGAGTTCGCTCGAGAAGACCACATACGCGAGCGTGACGGCTGGTGAAACCAAAAGGGTTAGCCCACAGCCAGCCGCACTGCACTCGATTGTGGTCTCCTCGAAGAACGAGATCGACACGGGGGAGGAAGTTCTCGCCCAGATCAGAGAGGTGGTAAAGGCGAAGGAGGGATGGGTGCGGGTCGAGAAGGTGAGGAAGGCAAAGGATCAGAGGGTGATTTTGGGCTGTAGTTCAGTAGAGGAGCGGGAGAGGGTTAAAGAGAGGCTGAAGGCGGCGAGCGATAGGCTAAACGTCGAGGAGGTGAAGAACAAGGATCCGCTTCTGATTCTCTGGGACGTCCTGGCGTACAACACGGACGCCGACATTTTGGGCGCCCTAAAGAATCAGAATCGGAGCCTCTTCGACGGCATCTCCGAGGCCGAGTTTCGGGCGGAGGTTCGGTTTCGCCGAAAGGCGAGGAACCCGCTCACCGGCCATGTCGTCATGCGGGTGTCCCCCACAGTGTGGAACCGAGTCGTTGCGGAGGGAGCACTGCACATAGATCTGCAGAAAGTCAGAGCGGCGGATTTTTCCCCGCTCGTGCAGTGCTCTCTCTGCCTCGGCTACGGGCACGGTAGGCGGTTCTGCAAAGAAACCGCCCCCAAGTGCAGCCACTGTGGGGGACCCCACATGAGGACAGAGTGCGATAGCTGGCTCAATAGCGCACCACCATCTTGCTGCAACTGTACTGGTGCAAAGGTGGAACGCGCTGACCACAGCGCGTTCAGCACCGACTGCCCAGTCAGGCGCAAATGGGATGCGCTAGCCCGGGCCAGCATAGCCTATTGCTGAGGGCGCGTCTCTCCCCTCCATACTCGCTGAGTATACCTCTAGTCGGAGAAAACTGCAGCCCAAAGGAACCGAGCGTCATCAGACTCTAAATTGCGGAATGCAAAATTATTTTGGATCCGTCATTTACAGGTCGAAATGCTCTGATGGAAAGAGACAGCCTAACCTCGAAGAGACACGCGGGACCCAGAGCTCAATAAGATCCATCGCAGACTCCCTCTGCGATCGGATGAAGGAATTACAGACGGGCTTTATAAAGAAACACGTCGTAATAGCTTCCTCGGACGCAGAGGGAGCCAGCGATGGAAAAATTTGGCCAAGTTTAAACCACGGTGCTGGGAACAGTTCCTTCCTTAGTAAAAAGTCGTAAGTCAAAATTCCTTTCGTAGTAATTTAAAGGTAAAAGAAACCAAAAATAGATGAAACCATAAATAGATATTAAATAGAGTCGAACAGTTTTTATAAAATTTAGTGAATTTGAGAGATAGCAGTTATAGTATTAGCCAATGTTTGGTAATTTAAACGTAAAAATATATTTTTAAAAATTTTAAAAGTTAACTTGTTCAGATAGTTCTATACGAAATTCGAAAATTTTAGATATAATATTTCCAGAGTTCCAACATTTGGCCTAGCGCCACCTCCTCCAATTTTTAATAAGTGTAAAAAAGTAAAAACATAGATGCAAAAAGTCTCTGATCACGTCAGAGGGACGCGACGTGAAGCACAAAGCTTTACATAATTAAAAAAAAAAAAAAAAACGTCATGCTCTGTCTATTTATCAGAGACAGCGTCTTTTAACTTACATTTATGTATAATACGTGTCATTAAGTTACGTTGTTAAAAAGGTGCGCTGTGATATATCATTTCCTCTTACGCTTAGGTATTCTGCATAAAGTATAACCGAAATAAATTCGTTTCTAATATCATTTGCTTAACAAATCCCACTATCGTAACTACGATTCTACATTTACAATAGTTGAAATTTTAGTATTCATACCAACCTTTATCCAAATTTGATATATGCTGTTTTTATTAGATATCCTTGATATGAGGTAATTTTAAATAATTATTAATTTATTATGTAAATATGTATTGTATTTAATATAATTATTCACTAAAGCTTCATACTCTATTCGGCATGCAGCAGGGTTGGCAGAAAGAATCTAGTGACATGACACTCCGTTTTCCGCATTGTGACTGAATTTAAGACATTGCACAGCGAGCGCAACTCTACGCCGTACTTTATCTAATCAGAGCACGGAAATGAAAGGAATTCATTACCCGATTACGGCGAAGCAAAAACGAGAGTTATAATTTTGACCTGTATGTATGTATGTTTACGTAAGTATAAGTTGTAAATTTAATAGTCGTTAATTATTTATAGTTTGTACATAATATTTGTTTTTATTTTCAGTTTTGGAGATCGAATGCACTACAATCACTTTTGTGGTCAGACATTTCTTCAGGTCTTTATAATGAAACAGCCATTATACCATTAAATGGTAGTAAAACGTAATCTACCATTTCCAACTGTACCAAAGTGTTTTTATTATTAAAGTCGAAATAACGTCAACAAAGTTTGCCACAATCGGTATTGTAAAATGCAGTAGTAGCACAATGCAGTAAATAACCTTACTTTTGAGGAAATTGTAGGTTATTTAGTATTATAGAGCGCTAGTAATGTATACTGTCACGCAACAGTTATACTTTCTAACTTGAGATTTGATTTATAATATTTAATTTAATAATATTTTTTAATTAATTAAAATATTATGTCATCGTCATGTCCTTGCCGCATAATTTTGCTTAAGTTGACGCCAGTCGTGGCGCAGTTTAAACGTGACTGGTGTGGGTTCGATCTCCACTCGGCGAAATGAAATATTTAATATTTTCATTTCTTAGATCTTCGGTGTCGAGGCAAAACGTGGCGTTGAGTTTCGCCACTCAACACGCAATGCCTCAGGAATTCAATGGAAAATGGGCAACAGAATATCTTAGCTCTAGGTTCCCTCTGCCTACCCTGCTGTGTGCGGGATAAAACGTGAAAATGATTTGATTTGATTAAAAAAAATATATGATTTTTGAATTCGAGTCGTACCTGGTATTAGAACCATACAAACTCTGCAGCCTTATGTAATAGTATAAATATAGATGTATATATATAAATACACTATAACAATATATATATTTCTAAGAATATTAGAATACGCGACTTACTCAGCTGTTACACAGTTTTCCTTTCAATTCGATGTCTGGAACAGAGATTTGTGAGAATATATTTTGTAACTGTTGTTGCAATGTTTCTGCATATATAAGGCAAATGCAAAACATTTATTTACTGCTTCATGGCTGATTTACGCTACCTACTACTATAAAATGGTTTTAAGTTAAATAAATCAGCTTCACGCTGTACCCCGCACACTACAGGGTAGGCAGAGGGAACCTAATGTTAAGATACTCCGTTCTCCACTTTCTGCCAAATTCTGGAGGTATTGCGTGCTGAGTTCAACGCCGGCAGAACTCAACGCA
>JAJHJA010001274.1:0-83753 GCA_021202915.1 Heliconius himera
TAAATCAACATTTTGACAGACGAAAAGGGGGACAACAAAATGATAGGATTCATTTTTTTTACCCGTCTTTCCGTCTGTAAGGGTTTCTTTTTCACCTTATTTCACTAAAATTTTCACCTAAAAATCAAATGAAACTAAATATTCTTTCAAAATGGGCTGCGTTTCCACAAAGTTACTTCAGAAGTCATTGTGATTCACGGTACATTTAATTCATTCGCGTAAAATCACCCGTTCAGGTGATGAAAACGGTAGAGCGACAAATTGAGCGAGCCCCGTGGGGTTGAAATGGCAAAAATGGGGTTTGTGTGAGCTGATTTTAAGCAGAATTGTGTCAAAATGTAGCATCTATTGGGCTTGTGTTTATATTATTTTTAATTTATTTATATGAGGCCGGTCGTGGCGCAGCGGCACAAAGTGTGACTGTAAAACCGACTGGTTGTGGGTTCGATCCCCACTGGAAGAGATGAAATATTTACTTAAATTTATATTTCTTGGCTCTGGTGTCGGGGCAAAGCACGGCGTTGAGTTCTGCCACTTAACACGCATTGCCTCCAGAATTCGGCAGAAAGTGGGGAACGGAGTGTCTTTCACTAGGTTTTCTCTACCTACAGTGCTGTGTGCGGGAAGCTGATTTATTTATATAATTTGTGCAAATTCTCCTCGTTCTATTAGTTTCAATGTATTGTGGAACCAATTTATAGGGAATATTGCTATATTAATGTTATGGGTTTCATTTTTATGGGTATGGCTCCACCGTTTTATGTTGCTTAGTGTCAGTGTGGTACGAAGTACAAATATTCTATGGATACAGTTGTGTGTTTCATTAATTGAAAGTAAAACCAATTGAAGCCAGTCGTGGTGTAGGAGTTGTGTCAATTTAATCTAATACGCGACATGTTGTGCATTCGATTTCCACTCGAGGAAATTAAATATTTAATTATTCATTTTTCTTCGCTTTCTATAGTTATATAAATCGTTGAACGCCGGCTGCACGCACAAAAAAGAGAAAACGGAGAGCCAAACGCTACGTTCTCTACATACATCTTTCGCCTCGTCGACATCTTCATACAAGCTCCCTGCAGGGTATGCCCTCCGGGCGGTCCTCACGGTTTTTACGTGACCTGCTTCCAGAGTATCTTTGATACTGTATTTTCGAAGATCAATCGAGGTGTCCTCCTGCCTCTCTTAAAAATAAATGTTAATTTATAAAAAAAAAACAATTAATGCTTTATATTGTATTAAATAAATATAATTCAATAATAATAATTCAATTCTACTTATAACAGTATGTCATTTTTTAATTATCTTCCGTAGACCGATTTCACTCGAAACCAGTATATTTTTTGTAAATCAATTATAGCAAAAAAATCATTAAAATTTTATCTAAAATGAAAATAACGTAAAAAAACTCTTTAATCTTCAGAAATTATGGCGAAACGAATCGCACATACCTCTATTTTTGAATTTCAAAGAAAAAATCCGAAACAAAGTAGGTATGCACGCTCCCACTTAAATCTCTCTGAATTTTCGAGACGCATAAGATTATCTTAAAATGTTTATTCAAGTATTCGCTTTATAAAACTGCATACTTTTAAAATTCTTCCACTAAAGCACTTAAACTAGCATGTTTCTTAATACACAAAATGTTCGTAGCTTTTTAGAACTTTTGAAGGATTTGTATTATTTTCAATTTTTAAGGCCATCGTGGCGTAGCGGTAATTCGTCTGAATGTAAGTGCTTCGGTTGTGAGTTCGATTCTCACTTGTTAGAATAAAATATTTTAATTGCCAGTTACCAGAGTAACAATAGAAAGAGCGGCGTTGAGTTACGCCAATGTCTAGGAAGTTGGGCGGAAAGTAAACAACGGAGTGTCGTAATAATAGGTTCCTTTTACCCATCCTCCTATGCTGAAAAAAACATGAAGGTTGTGGGTTTAAAAGCTGATTGGGGAAAGGATGACATTATTTAAATTATTTTCTTTTCTCCTGTATGGTAAACAGAAGCACAGCGTTGAGTTCCACCATTCAATATTTCAAATAAACGCTGAAAGTGAAGAATAGCGGGATAAAGCGTGAAGCTGTAAAAAGAAAAGAAAATTTTACGTTCTCATACAAAATATATTTAGTTCTTCTATTTAAAATTTGAAACAATCAAAACGACAACGTTCCATATACTGTATTTCATTTTATGATACGCATAAAATATTTTATAGTTACATCCCAAGCATTATGTTTCTCTGAAATAGTTTTCCTATTGATTTTTTATATGAATAAAATATTTTATAGTCGTTTTAGTGTCGCTGTAGTGGCACATTGGAGATCTGCTTGACTAATACCAGAATAAATACGGTATGAGTCCAGTCAAGTTTTCAATTTCACGCTGTATCCGGATCTTGCATATAGCAGGAGAGGCAGAGATAGCCTAGTCTATTAGATACATCGTTTCCCACTTTCTGCCGAATTCTGGAGGTATTCTGCGTGTTGAGTGGTGGAACTCAACTCTCTTATTTCAGTCATTCCTATTGATAAGACAAAATTACAGTGTATTACTACCAAATGTGCAAAATTTAAAAAAAAATGTGAAACGTGGAGTGCGGACTATCTGTACACTACTCTATTTATTTGCCTACCCTACTATATATTCTCATATACGGGATATCGTATACGGGAAATATAAAAAGCAGCTACAAGTTTTTTTCCCGTATTGCATAATAGGCACAGGGAACCTAGTGTTAAATCACACTCTGTTTCTCACTTTCCGTCGTATTTTTCGAAAGATTACGTAGTTTAATAGCGGAAGCGGAACTCAACACCGCGATTTGTCTTGCCAGAGTGGAGAAATGTTGAAATATAACCATTAATTCGTTATTATTTATTATAAGGGGTAATTTAATATACTTATTTCATATTCTATACATAAATAAAGGAGGCGTATAGTAGTCTGCCTTTAAGCTGCGTTACGTGACTAGCTCTCAGTTTATAATGATATTATACTAGCTGACTGTTCTCTGAAGTATTACCTTGTATAATAAGTAAGGTATATAAGCTTATAATATTATTTACTTAACATAGTAACCTAGTATAAATTGTAAAATGGTTATATTTAATGAAGAGGTTTCGAATCAAGTTCTACTTCTTTGTTTTCTGACTTTTTGCAAAATTTAAATAATGTGATAAATACATGAGACAACTCGGACCGCAGAGACACAAACTGTGACTGTAAACGCGACTGGTTGTGGGTTCAAACCCCATTTGGGGAAATGAAATATTTATTTAAATGTATATTTCCATTTCTTCGCTCTGGTGTCTGTCGAGGCACTCAACACGCAATGCCTCCAAAATTCGATAGAAACGGAGTGTCTTAACACTAGGTTCCCTCTGCCTACCCTGCTGTGCGCAGGGTGCAGCGTGACGCTGTTTTTTTTAAAAATATATATATTTTTATATTCACTCTGTATGTTCCAAATAGCACAATGGGTAGCGGGAACATAGTGTTAAGACGGTTCCCACGCACCGCTCAGTTTTCGTGACATTGTGTGCTTAGTGGCGGAACTGAACGCTGCGCTTTATCTTCTTGTCCAAACTCATTAGCATACATATAGAGTATGAGAATAATTCATGACTCCGTGTGCGGATCGAACTCAAAACCGTCGCAAACACATTCAAATGAACCTCAAAGAGGATGTTAATACGTAACTAATAACTAAGTCTTTTTTCGCCACTCAAAGTCGAAGTGGAGAAGGGAGTGTCTCAACATTACATTAAAAAAAAACAACTGAAGATAAAAAAAAAACTAATATAACAGACAAAGTGGCAGTTAACCCCTAGTCAACGTATAATTGTAATCTATTATAATCAACCCTACAAGGGTAAAACTGAGGGTTGTCGAGTGCGTTTCATCATGCCCCAGTTAGCACTGAAATACGAGCGTAAATGTTTTTTAACTGGGAAACTTTATTCAATTGTTTGAAATGTTTGTACTACTAGTACTTATCTATGTGGGTACTCAGAGACTCTAGAAATTAATTAAAATGATATTTCTTTTATTTTATCTTGAATTCCGTTCTCAACACGCAATGTCTCGAACATCGGGCGGTGGGGTCCAACACGAGGTTCCTTCAGCCTACCTTCTTATATGCGGGGAATAGCGAGGCGGTGGGGAACGGAAAACGGGAAAGGTTCAATGCGAGGTTCCTTCTGCCTGTCTTCCTATATGTGGGGTACAGCGAGAAGATAAAAAAAACACGTCAAACTTTAGTAATTCGATTTAGCTTAATTTGTGATAGTAACATGCGCTTATCTTAAACGATATTTTTACGGGGATTCCTACGACGCTGTACATATGACGCTAGTTGCCTTGAACGTGTGTTAATGTTTACAATTACTGTATTTATGTTAATTTAATCTGAGGCCAGTCGTGGCGCAGCGGCACGAGGTGTGACTGTGAAACCGACTGGTTGTGGGTTCGATCCCCACTCGAGGAGATGAAATATTTACTTAAATTTATATTTCCATTTCTTCGCTCTGGTGTCGAGGCTAAGCGAGGCGTTGAGTTCTGCCACTCAACACACAATGCCTTCAGAATTCGGCAGAAAGTGGGGACGGGGTGTCTTAACACTAGGTTCCCTCTGTCTACCCTGCTGAGTGCGGGATACAGCGTGAAGCTTAAAAAAAAAAGAAGAGTCTTATCGGAAATTGTTATTTGGGATACAACGTGAACTACAAATTAAGGCAAATTAAGTAAATAAAACTCGTATGAACTGAAAATAGGTTATTAATTATATCAGAAATTTCATTAAGATAAAAGTTTATATAATATTTTTTAGCTTCTAGCTGTATCCGATCTACATATAGCAGATTAGAGGGTACGATGATATCGAGGAGACCGACCCCAACTTTTTCAACACATTAATTACGTGTTAATTGACGGAACTCAACGCACTTTGTTTTGTTACTTGAGCTAGATTAGTTAATAATTAATTTCACCAATCAGGAATCGAACCCACAGGCGTCGCGTTTACAGTCACCCATTGTGCTACTGCATCGCGGCAGCTTCTTTATTAAAAACATTCAAAATAAAATAACATAACATAATTAAATAACAATAAATATATTTTTATCGTCAAAATATTAAAGTAAATACAGGAAAATTCAGTTTTGTTTCTTTGTACGCGGTTAAAAACTTGCGGTATTATCCCTTGTGAACAATAAGGAATATTATTTTGATATTAGAGGAAAATATAACAAACGAAATGTATTTGTGTAAATTATGAGTAATATATCTGCGATAACTTTTTATGAATGTCAGTAGTAGATTCTTTTATTGTTTACGAATTATATACAAAAGATTGTTCAAAAAAATCTTTGGCGTTTATTTTTTCATATAAATTCGTTACTATTAAACTATATAATATTATATTCTCTTGTTCTGCACATTATGTTTTTATATTTTTGGTTTGAATAAAATTCAAACATCATATCCATCAGTAGAAAAATAGTACACTCCAGTCGCATTCATCGGGTTCCAGAATCCTGCTATCGTCACCTCATTACCAGAACATCGCCCATTCTTGAACATTTTGTAGTTATCACATTTCCAAGCCAAATACCAATTAGGATTATCAACGGTGGCTGCCCAGATATCTATACAAGCTCTATGGCTGCACTTCGCTGCTTTCGAAGAATCAAAAATTCCTGGCACCAGAGGTGTTTTACAGTTAGGCTGGCTTTGGCCTTTTTTGTTCACGAAAAAATCGATATCCGCCAAAACACTAGAGGTTCCCAAACCACCTGCGTTACAATGGTATACTTCAACGTATTCGGCCACACCAGATCGTATTTGTTCCTTGATAAAACTCTTGGTGAAACAAGGTCCGGCTGGATCTAAAGCGGTGATCCTAGATATTTTTCTGCCTGTATTAGCTATGAAAATTTCGCCCGCGTGACCCAAAATTTGGGAACCTAAACTATGGCCAATAGCGTGGATATTCTTAGGAGATACACCACCTTCGGACAATCCTGTCAGAAATTGGGCAACCGCCCGTCCTATATAATAGACGTATTTGACGGAACGTTCATAGCAAATAGTAAAATATAAATATTTTAACCAAACATACTTCCCAGATTGAAAATTGAACCCACGACTATTGCGTGGACAGTCAGAAACAGTTCTGCTGCGCTATACCTATGTAAATATTATATAAATAACTCTTAAAATCCAATTTTTACTACAAAAAAAAAATTATATAATTCACAACTAAAATTTATATGAAATAAAAGATAATGTTTCAAATTAAAAAAATACTTGTCTTGCACGTCCAATTTGAGAGGCGGTCTGCTAATGAGGTCGGTCCTGGCGCGAGCGCCGTGAAATCCGTAAATGTTGTATTCAAATATCCCCTACTACTGTATTTTTAATGGTTGATTTTTTTAATAGTGATCATAATAATAATAAACTATTTATTGTACATCCAAAAAATAAATACAAAAATACAAATATAAGAATATGTACCTTATTGCTGAAATAGCAATGTCTCCTAGGCAATCTTTAGCCCCACGTTGGGAAACACTGGTTAGTGTTTCCCAACGTGGGGCTCACGCCCCCCTGGGCTGCAACTTGATAGTTACTATGGGGGACTTTTCAAAAATGTACTCAGTACAACTTTAACCATTTCGCTTCGGCTTCGCATATAATAGATATGCAAAGCATAGGTCTAGTCGGTCATCGGTGCCAAATTTAACAAAAAAAGGCAAATTCTTAAATAATTGCCCTAAATAATTATTAGGTATAATTTCGTTTGACGAGATCAAAATATCAACTGGGTGATTGGAGTCTTCAAGTAGAGCACGGGCCCATCGCAATGTACATAGTGTTTTACATCATTCAGTTGTTGTTAATTTGAAATGTCTGTCAAAACTGTTGTAATAGTTCGTTGATTTAATATTCATATATATTGTAAAGATATAATTGATAAGTATTTGATTTAATGTTTTATTTAAATAGGGGGGCATTAAAAAATTTAGAAAAGTTAAGGTGGGGCATGGCATAAAAAATATTGGGAAACACTGCTTTAGACCAAGCTGCGAGTGGATCGCTGGTGACAAATAAAACGAAACAAGTAGTAGTGGCGCAGTTACCACAAACCGCAGTCCAACGGACAAGATGCAAGTTCGTTATTCAGTTTTGATATCCGATACTTTAGGAGCATGTTGCCTTTACTAAGACTTGAAAATATTTGAATATGATTTATTTATCGTATTTCTATAGGTATATATGTATTTTTCATATATCTCTAACATCATATAGAGTGGAGTCCTACTCAGTAAAATGATTATTTTAATTTTCTTTCTCTGGTAACAAGATAAAGCGCGGCGTTGAGTTCTGCTACTTTACAGTCAATGACATGAAAATTTGGCGGTGTGTTGGGAACAAAGTGAACATTAGGTTCCTCTACCTATCACGCTATTTGTAGTATACAGTGTGATGTTAAAAAAAATTGGATACCCGAGTTCCACCCACTTTTAAACATGTTGTTTGTTTTTAGTTTTAGCACTATGTTGTCTCCGCTCCTAAGAACGGAGATCTTGTAAAAATATTTAAAAAATATATATAAATCAAAATAATATTATACATATGAAGATAAATCAACACTTAAGAAATTGACATTAATATTTTCATTTCTTCGCCCTGCTGACGAGGCAAAGCACCGAGTTTCGCTACTTAACACTCAATGTTTCTAGAATTTGGCGAAAAGTATCAAACGGAAATGTCTTAAAGGCTACTGCATTTAGTTGCCTTTAAGACACTTCCGTTTGAGGTTCCGTTCAGTGTTAAGACATTTCTTAACACTAGCTTCCCAGGTTTCCTCTGTCTATACTGATTTATGCGGAAAAATATAAACCAAAAAGTGAGTTTTAACGCAAAGGTAATCTAGTGCTCTAACACTCCGTTCTCCGTTCTCATTTTACGCTAGAATTTAAGACATTAAATCTCTCATCAAGTAATGAGTTGAATGATTAATGTCTTGGAGTTAAGGTCTTCTCTAACGTTAAAAAAACCGAGTCGAACTCACCCACCGAGATTTCTCTACCAATTTCAGGATTGGAGGTCAACGAGAAGTACAACTTATAAGTTTCCGAGTCAAAATTCGAACCATATACTCGTACTCAGATCTATTGCCCCTTGATTTCCTAAAAAAAAAATATATATATAGAATATAGAATGAGGTTTTTTTTTTTTAGGAAATCAACATTTTGACAGACGAAAAGGGGGACAACAAAATGATAGGATTCATTTTTTTTACCCGTCTTTCCGTCTGTAAGGGTTTCTTTTTCACCTTATTTCACTAAAATTTTCACCTAAAAATCAAATGAAACTAAATATTCTTTCAAAATGGGCTGCGTTTCCACAAAGTTACTTCAGAAGTCATTGTGATTCACGGTACATTTAATTCATTCGCGTAAAATCACCCGTTCAGGTGATGAAAACGGTAGAGCGACAAATTGAGCGAGCCCCGTGGGGTTGAAATGGCAAAAATGGGGTTTGTGTGAGCTGATTTTAAGCAGAATTGTGTCAAAATGTAGCATCTATTGGGCTTGTGTTTATATTATTTTTAATTTATTTGTATGAGGCCGGTCGTGGCGCAGCGGCACAAAGTGTGACTGTAAAACCGACTGGTTGTGGGTTCGATCCCCACTGGAAGAGATGAAATATTTACTTAAATTTATATTTCTTGGCTCTGGTGTCGGGGCAAAGCACGGCGTTGAGTTCTGCCACTTAACACGCATTGCCTCCAGAATTCGGCAGAAAGTGGGGAACGGAGTGTCTTTCACTAGGTTTTCTCTACCTACAGTGCTGTGTGCGGGAAGCTGATTTATTTATTTAATTTGTGCAAATTCTCCTCGTTCTATCAGTTTAAATGTATTGTGGAAGCAAATTATAGAAAATATTGCTATATTAATATTATGGGGTTAATTTTTATGGGTATGGCTCTATCGGCTTATATAGCTTAGTGTCAATGTGGTACGAAGTACAAATATTCCATGGATACAGTTGTGTTTCATAAATTGAAAGCAAAAGCTATTGAGGCCTGTCGTGGTGTAGGAGCTGTGTCAATCTAATACGCGACATGCTGTGCGTTCGAGTTCCACTCGAGGAAATTAAATATTTAATAATTTAATTTTCTTCGCTTTCTATAGTTTTATAAATCGTTGAACGCCGGCTGCACGCACAAAAAAGAGAAAGAAACGCGGAGAGCCAAACGCTACGTTCTCTACATACCTCTTTCGCCTCGTCGACATCTTCATACAAGCCCCCTGCAGGGTATGCCCTCCGAGCGGTCCTCACAGTTATTATGTGACCTGCCTCCAGAGAATCTTTGATAGTATATTTTCGATGGTCAACCGAGGTCTCCTTCTGCTTCTCTTATAAGAAAATGTTAATTTAGCAAAAAAAAACAATTAACGCTTTGTATTGTATAAAATAAATATAATTCAGTAATAATAATTCAATTCTATTTATAAAAGTAGGTAATTTTTTATTATCTTCCGTAGACCGACTTCACATGAAACCAATATATTTTTTGTAAATCAGTTATAGCAAAAAAATCATCAAAATTTTATCTAAAATGAAAATAACGTAAAAAAACTCTTTAATCTTCAGAAATTATAGCAAAACGAATCGCACATACCTCTATTTTTGAATTTCAAAGAAAAAATCCGAAACAAAGTAGGTATGCACGCTCCCACTTAAATCTCTCTGAATTTTCGAGACGCATAAGATTATCTTAAAATGTTTATTCAAGTATTCGCTTTATAAAACTGCATACTTTTAAAATTCTTCCACTAAAGCACTTAAACTAGCATGTTTCTTAATACACAAAATGTTCGTAGCTTTTTAGAACTTTTGAAGGATTTGTATTATTTTTGATTTTTAAGGCCATCGTGGCATAGCGGTAATTCGTCGGAATGTAAGCGCTTCGGTTGTGAGTTCGATTCTCACTTTTTAGAAGAAAATATTTTAATTTCCCTGTCAGTTAACAGAGTAACAATAGAAAGCGCGGCGTTGAGTTACGCCAATGTCTAGGAAGTTGGGCGGAAAGTAAACAACGGAGTGTCGTAATAATAGGTTCCCTTTACCCATCCTCCTATGCTGAAAAAAACATGAAGGTTGTAGATTTAATAGCTGATTGGGGAAAGGATGACATTATTTAATTTATTTTCTTTTCTCCTGTATATTAAACAAAAGCACAGCGTTGAGTTCCACCATTCAATATTTCCAATAAACGGAGAAAGTGAAGAATAGATTTTTTTACCTACTATACTCCGCGGGATAAAGCGTGAAGCTGTAAAAAGAAAAGAAAATTTTACGTTCCCATACAAAATATATTTAGTTCTTCTATTTAAAATTTGAAACAATCAAAACCACAACGTTCCATATACCGTATTTCATTTTATGATACGCATAAAATATTTTATAGTTACATCCCAAGCATTATGTTTCTCTGAAATAGTATTCCTATTGATTTTTTATATGAATAAAATATTTTATAGTCGTTTTAGTGTCGCTGTTGTGGCACAGTGGAGATCTGCTTGACTAATACCAGAATAAATACGGTATGAGTCCAGTCAAGTTTTCAGTTTCACGCTGTATCCGGATCTTGCATTTAGCAGGAGAGGCAGAGAGAGAGCCTAGTCTATTAGATACATCGTTTCCCACTTTCTGCCGAATTCTATAGGTATTCTGCGTGTTGAGTGGCGGAACTCAACTCTCTTATTTCATTCATTCCTTTTGATAAGACAAATTACAGTGTATTACTACCAAATGTGCAAAATTTAAAAAAAATGTGAAACGTGGAGTGCGGACTATCTGTACACTACTCTATTTATTTGCCTACCCTACTATATATTCTCATATACGGGATATCGTATACGGGAAATATAAAAAGCAGCTACAAGTTTTTTTTCCGTATTGCATAATAGGCACAGGGAACCTAGTGTTAAATCACACTCTGTTTCTCACTTTCCGTCGTATTTTTCGAAAGATTACGTAGTTTAATAGCGGAAGCGGAACTCAACACCGCGATTTGTCTTGCCAGAGTGGAGAAATGTTGAAATATAACCATTAATTCGTTATTATTTATTATAAGGGGTAATTTAATATACTTATTTCATATTCTATACATAAATAAAGGAGGCGTATAGTAGTCTGCCTCTAAGCTGCGTTACGTGACTAGCTCTCAGTTTATAATGATATTATACTAGCTGACTGTTCTCTGAAGTATTACCTTGTATAATAAGTAAGGTATATAAGCTTATAATATTATTTACTTAACATAGTAACCTAGTATAAATTGTAAAATGGTTATATTTAATGAAGAGGTTTCGAATCAAGTTCTACTTCTTTGTTTTCTGACTTTTTGCAAAATTTAAATAATGTGATAAATACATGAGACAACTCGGACCGCAGAGACACAAACTGTGACTGTAAACGCGACTGGTTGTGGGTTCAAACCCCATTTGGGGAAATGAAATATTTATTTAAATGTATATTTCCATTTCTTCGCTCTGGTGTCTGTCGAGGCACTCAACACGCAATGCCTCCAAAATTCGATAGAAACGGAGTGTCTTAACACTAGGTTCCCTCTGCCTACCCTGCTGTGCGCAGGGTGCAGCGTGACGCTGTTTTTTTTAAAAATATATATATTTTTATATTCACTCTGTATGTTCCAAATAGCACAATGGGTAGCGGGAACATAGTGTTAAGACGGTTCCCACGCACCGCTCAGTTTTCGTGACATTGTGTGCTTAGTGGCGGAACTGAACGCTGCGCTTTATCTTCTTGTCCAAACTCATTAGCATACATATAGAGTATGAGAATAATTCATGACTCCGTGTGCGGATCGAACTCAAAACCGTCGCAAACACATTCAAATGAACCTCAAAGAGGATGTTAATACGTAACTAATAACTAAGTCTTTTTTCGCCACTCAAAGTCGAAGTGGAGAAGGGAGTGTCTCAACATTACATTAAAAAAAAACAACTGAAGATAAAAAAAAAACTAATATAACAGACAAAGTGGCAGTTAACCCCTAGTCAACGTATAATTGTAATCTATTATAATCAACCCTACAAGGGTAAAACTGAGGGTTGTCGAGTGCGTTTCATCATGCCCCAGTTAGCACTGAAATACGAGCGTAAATGTTTTTTAACTGGGAAACTTTATTCAATTGTTTGAAATGTTTGTACTACTAGTACTTATCTATGTGGGTACTCAGAGACTCTAGAAATTAATTAAAATGATATTTCTTTTATTTTATCTTGAATTCCGTTCTCAACACGCAATGTCTCGAACATCGGGCGGTGGGGTCCAACACGAGGTTCCTTCAGCCTACCTTCTTATATGCGGGGAATAGCGAGGCGGTGGGGAACGGAAAACGGGAAAGGTTCAATGCGAGGTTCCTTCTGCCTGTCTTCCTATATGTGGGGTACAGCGAGAAGATAAAAAAAACACGTCAAACTTTAGTAATTCGATTTAGCTTAATTTGTGATAGTAACATGCGCTTATCTTAAACGATATTTTTACGGGGATTCCTACGACGCTGTACATATGACGCTAGTTGCCTTGAACGTGTGTTAATGTTTACAATTACTGTATTTATGTTAATTTAATCTGAGGCCAGTCGTGGCGCAGCGGCACGAGGTGTGACTGTGAAACCGACTGGTTGTGGGTTCGATCCCCACTCGAGGAGATGAAATATTTACTTAAATTTATATTTCCATTTCTTCGCTCTGGTGTCGAGGCTAAGCGAGGCGTTGAGTTCTGCCACTCAACACACAATGCCTTCAGAATTCGGCAGAAAGTGGGGACGGGGTGTCTTAACACTAGGTTCCCTCTGTCTACCCTGCTGAGTGCGGGATACAGCGTGAAGCTTAAAAAAAAAAGAAGAGTCTTATCGGAAATTGTTATTTGGGATACAACGTGAACTACAAATTAAGGCAAATTAAGTAAATAAAACTCGTATGAACTGAAAATAGGTTATTAATTATATCAGAAATTTCATTAAGATAAAAGTTTATATAATATTTTTTAGCTTCTAGCTGTATCCGATCTACATATAGCAGATTAGAGGGTACGATGATATCGAGGAGACCGACCCCAACTTTTTCAACACATTAATTACGTGTTAATTGACGGAACTCAACGCACTTTGTTTTGTTACTTGAGCTAGATTAGTTAATAATTAATTTCACCAATCAGGAATCGAACCCACAGACGTCGCGTCTACAGTCATACATTGTGCTACTGCATTGCGGCAGCTTCTTTATTAAAAACATTCAAAATAAAATAACATAACATAATTAAATAACAATAAATATATTTTTATCGTCAAAATATTAAAGTAAATACAGGAAAATTCAGTTTTGTTTCTTTGTACGCGGTTAAAAACTTGCGGTATTATCCCTTGTGAACAATAAGGAATATTATTTTGATATTAGAGGAAAATATAACAAACGAAATGTATTTGTGTAAATTATGAGTAATATATCTGCGATAACTTTTTATGAATGTCAGTAGTAGATTCTTTTATTGTTTACGAATTATATACAAAAGATTGTTCAAAAAAATCTTTGGCGTTTATTTTTTCATATAAATTCGTTACTATTAAACTATATAATATTATATTCTCTTGTTCTGCACATTATGTTTTTATATTTTTGGTTTGAATAAAATTCAAACATCATATCCATCAGTAGAAAAATAGTACACTCCAGTCGCATTCATCGGGTTCCAGAATCCTGCTATCGTCACCTCATTACCAGAACATCGCCCATTCTTGAACATTTTGTAGTTATCACATTTCCAAGCCAAATACCAATTAGGATTATCAACGGTGGCTGCCCAGATATCTATACAAGCTCTATGGCTGCACTTCGCTGCTTTCGAAGAATCAAAAATTCCTGGCACCAGAGGTGTTTTACAGTTAGGCTGGCTTTGGCCTTTTTTGTTCACGAAAAAATCGATATCCGCCAAAACACTAGAGGTTCCCAAACCACCTGCGTTACAATGGTATACTTCAACGTATTCGGCCACACCAGATCGTATTTGTTCCTTGATAAAACTCTTGGTGAAACAAGGTCCGGCTGGATCTAAAGCGGTGATCCTAGATATTTTTCTGCCTGTATTAGCTATGAAAATTTCGCCCGCGTGACCCAAAATTTGGGAACCTAAACTATGGCCAATAGCGTGGATATTCTTAGGAGATACACCACCTTCGGACAATCCTGTCAGAAATTGGGCAACCGCCCGTCCTATATAATAGACGTATTTGACGGAACGTTCATAGCAAATAGTAAAATATAAATATTTTAACCAAACATACTTCCCAGATTGAAAATTGAACCCACGACTATTGCGTGGACAGTCAGAAACAGTTCTGCTGCGCTATACCTATGTAAATATTATATAAATAACTCTTAAAATCCAATTTTTACTACAAAAAAAAAATTATATAATTCACAACTAAAATTTATATGAAATAAAAGATAATGTTTCAAATTAAAAAAATACTTGTCTTGCACGTCCAATTTGAGAGGCGGTCTGCTAATGAGGTCGGTCCTGGCGCGAGCGCCGTGAAATCCGTAAATGTTGTATTCAAATATCCCCTACTACTGTATTTTTAATGGTTGATTTTTTTAATAGTGATCATAATAATAATAAACTATTTATTGTACATCCAAAAAATAAATACAAAAATACAAATATAAGAATATGTACCTTATTGCTGAAATAGCAATGTCTCCTAGGCAATCTTTAGCCCCACGTTGGGAAACACTGGTTAGTGTTTCCCAACGTGGGGCTCACGCCCCCCTGGGCTGCAACTTGATAGTTACTATGGGGGACTTTTCAAAAATGTACTCAGTACAACTTTAACCATTTCGCTTCGGCTTCGCATATAATAGATATGCAAAGCATAGGTCTAGTCGGTCATCGGTGCCAAATTTAACAAAAAAAGGCAAATTCTTAAATAATTGCCCTAAATAATTATTAGGTATAATTTCGTTTGACGAGATCAAAATATCAACTGGGTGATTGGAGTCTTCAAGTAGAGCACGGGCCCATCGCAATGTACATAGTGTTTTACATCATTCAGTTGTTGTTAATTTGAAATGTCTGTCAAAACTGTTGTAATAGTTCGTTGATTTAATATTCATATATATTGTAAAGATATAATTGATAAGTATTTGATTTAATGTTTTATTTAAATAGGGGGGCATTAAAAAATTTAGAAAAGTTAAGGTGGGGCATGGCATAAAAAATATTGGGAAACACTGCTTTAGACCAAGCTGCGAGTGGATCGCTGGTGACAAATAAAACGAAACAAGTAGTAGTGGCGCAGTTACCACAAACCGCAGTCCAACGGACAAGATGCAAGTTCGTTATTCAGTTTTGATATCCGATACTTTAGGAGCATGTTGCCTTTACTAAGACTTGAAAATATTTGAATATGATTTATTTATCGTATTTCTATAGGTATATATGTATTTTTCATATATCTCTAACATCATATAGAGTGGAGTCCTACTCAGTAAAATGATTATTTTAATTTCTTTTCTCTGGTAACAAGATAAAGCGCGGCGTTGAGTTCTGCTACTTTACAGTCAATGACATGAAAATTTGGCGGTGTGTTGGGAACAAAGTGAACATTAGGTTCCTCTACCTATCACGCTATTTGTAGTATACAGTGTGATGTTAAAAAAAATTGGATACCCGAGTTCCACCCACTTTTAAACATGTTGTTTGTTTTTAGTTTTAGCACTATGTTGTCTCCGCTCCTAAGAACGGAGATCTTGTAAAAATATTTAAAAAATATATATAAATCAAAATAATATTATACATATGAAGATAAATCAACACTTAAGAAATTGACATTAATATTTTCATTTCTTCGCCCTGCTGACGAGGCAAAGCACCGAGTTTCGCTACTTAACACTCAATGTTTCTAGAATTTGGCGAAAAGTATCAAACGGAAATGTCTTAAAGGCTACTGCATTTAGTTGCCTTTAAGACACTTCCGTTTGAGGTTCCGTTCAGTGTTAAGACATTTCTTAACACTAGCTTCCCAGGTTTCCTCTGTCTATACTGATTTATGCGGAAAAATATAAACCAAAAAGTGAGTTTTAACGCAAAGGTAATCTAGTGCTCTAACACTCCGTTCTCCGTTCTCATTTTACGCTAGAATTTAAGACATTAAATCTCTCATCAAGTAATGAGTTGAATGATTAATGTCTTGGAGTTAAGGTCTTCTCTAACGTTAAAAAAACCGAGTCGAACTCACCCACCGAGATTTCTCTACCAATTTCAGGATTGGAGGTCAACGAGAAGTACAACTTATAAGTTTCCGAGTCAAAATTCGAACCATATACTCGTACTCAGATCTATTGCCCCTTGATTTCCTAAAAAAAAAATATATATATAGAATATAGAATGAGGTTTTTTTTTTTAGGAAATCAACATTTTGACAGACGAAAAGGGGGACAACAAAATGATAGGATTCATTTTTTTTACCCGTCTTTCCGTCTGTAAGGGTTTCTTTTTCACCTTATTTCACTAAAATTTTCACCTAAAAATCAAATGAAACTAAATATTCTTTCAAAATGGGCTGCGTTTCCACAAAGTTACTTCAGAAGTCATTGTGATTCACGGTACATTTAATTCATTCGCGTAAAATCACCCGTTCAGGTGATGAAAACGGTAGAGCGACAAATTGAGCGAGCCCCGTGGGGTTGAAATGGCAAAAATGGGGTTTGTGTGAGCTGATTTTAAGCAGAATTGTGTCAAAATGTAGCATCTATTGGGCTTGTGTTTATATTATTTTTAATTTATTTGTATGAGGCCGGTCGTGGCGCAGCGGCACAAAGTGTGACTGTAAAACCGACTGGTTGTGGGTTCGATCCCCACTGGAAGAGATGAAATATTTACTTAAATTTATATTTCTTGGCTCTGGTGTCGGGGCAAAGCACGGCGTTGAGTTCTGCCACTTAACACGCATTGCCTCCAGAATTCGGCAGAAAGTGGGGAACGGAGTGTCTTTCACTAGGTTTTCTCTACCTACAGTGCTGTGTGCGGGAAGCTGATTTATTTATTTAATTTGTGCAAATTCTCCTCGTTCTATCAGTTTAAATGTATTGTGGAAGCAAATTATAGAAAATATTGCTATATTAATATTATGGGGTTAATTTTTATGGGTATGGCTCTATCGGCTTATATAGCTTAGTGTCAATGTGGTACGAAGTACAAATATTCCATGGATACAGTTGTGTTTCATAAATTGAAAGCAAAAGCTATTGAGGCCTGTCGTGGTGTAGGAGCTGTGTCAATCTAATACGCGACATGCTGTGCGTTCGAGTTCCACTCGAGGAAATTAAATATTTAATAATTTAATTTTCTTCGCTTTCTATAGTTTTATAAATCGTTGAACGCCGGCTGCACGCACAAAAAAGAGAAAGAAACGCGGAGAGCCAAACGCTACGTTCTCTACATACCTCTTTCGCCTCGTCGACATCTTCATACAAGCCCCCTGCAGGGTATGCCCTCCGAGCGGTCCTCACAGTTATTATGTGACCTGCCTCCAGAGAATCTTTGATAGTATATTTTCGATGGTCAACCGAGGTCTCCTTCTGCTTCTCTTATAAGAAAATGTTAATTTAGCAAAAAAAAACAATTAACGCTTTGTATTGTATAAAATAAATATAATTCAGTAATAATAATTCAATTCTATTTATAAAAGTAGGTAATTTTTTATTATCTTCCGTAGACCGACTTCACATGAAACCAATATATTTTTTGTAAATCAGTTATAGCAAAAAAATCATCAAAATTTTATCTAAAATGAAAATAACGTAAAAAAACTCTTTAATCTTCAGAAATTATAGCAAAACGAATCGCACATACCTCTATTTTTGAATTTCAAAGAAAAAATCCGAAACAAAGTAGGTATGCACGCTCCCACTTAAATCTCTCTGAATTTTCGAGACGCATAAGATTATCTTAAAATGTTTATTCAAGTATTCGCTTTATAAAACTGCATACTTTTAAAATTCTTCCACTAAAGCACTTAAACTAGCATGTTTCTTAATACACAAAATGTTCGTAGCTTTTTAGAACTTTTGAAGGATTTGTATTATTTTTGATTTTTAAGGCCATCGTGGCATAGCGGTAATTCGTCGGAATGTAAGCGCTTCGGTTGTGAGTTCGATTCTCACTTTTTAGAAGAAAATATTTTAATTTCCCTGTCAGTTAACAGAGTAACAATAGAAAGCGCGGCGTTGAGTTACGCCAATGTCTAGGAAGTTGGGCGGAAAGTAAACAACGGAGTGTCGTAATAATAGGTTCCCTTTACCCATCCTCCTATGCTGAAAAAAACATGAAGGTTGTAGATTTAATAGCTGATTGGGGAAAGGATGACATTATTTAATTTATTTTCTTTTCTCCTGTATATTAAACAAAAGCACAGCGTTGAGTTCCACCATTCAATATTTCCAATAAACGGAGAAAGTGAAGAATAGATTTTTTTACCTACTATACTCCGCGGGATAAAGCGTGAAGCTGTAAAAAGAAAAGAAAATTTTACGTTCCCATACAAAATATATTTAGTTCTTCTATTTAAAATTTGAAACAATCAAAACCACAACGTTCCATATACCGTATTTCATTTTATGATACGCATAAAATATTTTATAGTTACATCCCAAGCATTATGTTTCTCTGAAATAGTATTCCTATTGATTTTTTATATGAATAAAATATTTTATAGTCGTTTTAGTGTCGCTGTTGTGGCACAGTGGAGATCTGCTTGACTAATACCAGAATAAATACGGTATGAGTCCAGTCAAGTTTTCAGTTTCACGCTGTATCCGGATCTTGCATTTAGCAGGAGAGGCAGAGAGAGAGCCTAGTCTATTAGATACATCGTTTCCCACTTTCTGCCGAATTCTATAGGTATTCTGCGTGTTGAGTGGCGGAACTCAACTCTCTTATTTCATTCATTCCTTTTGATAAGACAAATTACAGTGTATTACTACCAAATGTGCAACATCTTAAAAAAAAAGTGAAACGTGGAGTGCGGACTATCTGTACACTACTCTATTTATTTGCCTACCCTACTATATATTCTCATATACGGGATATCGTATACGGGAAATATAAAAAGCAGCTACAAGTTTTTTTCCCGAATTGCATAATAGGCACAGGGAACCTAGTGTTAAATCACACTCTGTTTCTCACTTTCCGTCGTATTTTTCGAAAGATTACGTAGTTTAATAGCGGAAGCGGAACTCAACACCGCGATTTGTCTTGCCAGAGTGGAGAAATGTTGAAATATAACCATTAATTCGTTATTATTATAACGGGTAATTTAATATACTTATTTCATATTCTATACATAAATAAAGGAGGCGTATAGTAGTCTGCCTCTAAGCTGCGTTACGTGACTAGCTCTCAGTTTATAATGATATTATACTAGCTGACTGTTCTCTGAAGTATTACCTTGTATAATAAGTAAGGTATATAAGCTTATAATATTATTTACTTAACATAGTAACCTAGTATAAATTGTAAAATGGTTATATTTAATGAAGAGGTTTCGAATCAAGTTCTACTTCTTTGTTTTCTGACTTTTTGCAAAATTTAAATAATGTGATAAATACATGAGACAACTCGGACCGCAGAGACACAATCTGTGACTGTAAACGCGACTGGTTGTGGGTTCAAACCCCATTTGGGGAAATGAAATATTTATTTAAATGTATATTTCCATTTCTTCGCTCTGGTGTCTGTCGAGGCACTCAACACGCAATGCCTCCAAAATTCGATAGAAACGGAGTGTCTTAACACTAGGTTCCCTCTGCCTACCCTGCTGTGCGCAGGGTGCAGCGTGACGCTGTTTTTTTTAAAAATATATATATTTTTATATTCACTCTGTATGTTCCAAATAGCACAATGGGTAGCGGGAACATAGTGTTAAGACGGTTCCCACGCACCGCTCAGTTTTCGTGACATTGTGTGCTTAGTGGCGGAACTGAACGCTGCGCTTTATCTTCTTGTCCAAACTCATTAGCATACATATAGAGTATGAGAATAATTCATGACTCCGTGTGCGGATCGAACTCAAAACCGTCGCAAACACATTCAAATGAACCTCAAAGAGGATGTTAATACGTAAACTAATAACTAAGTCTTTTTTCGCCACTCAAAGTCGAAGTGGAGAAGGGAGTGTCTCAACATTATATTAAAAAAAAACTGAAGAAAAAAAAAAGTAATATAACAGACAAAGTGGCAGTTAACCTATAGTTAACGTATAATTGTAATCTATTATAATCAACCCTACAAGGGTAAAACTGAGGGTTGTCGAGTGCGTTTCATCATGCCCCAGTTAGCACTGAAATACGAGCGTAAATGTTTTTTAACTGGAAAACTTTATTCAATTGTTTGAAATGTTTGTACTACTAGTACGTATGTATGTGGGTACTTAGAGACTCTAGCAAATTAATTAAAATTATATTTCTTTTATTTTATCTTGAATTCCGTTCTCAACACGCTATGTTTCGAACATCGGGCGGTGGGGTCCAACACGAGGTTCCTTCAGCCTACCTTCTTATATGCGGAGAATAGCGAGGCGGTGGGGAACGGAAAACGGGAAAGGTTCAATACGAGGTTCCTTCTGCCTATCTTCCTATATGCGGGGTACAGCGAGATGATAAAAAAACACGACTAACTTTAGTAATTCGATGTAGCTTATTTTGTGATAGTAACATGCGCTTATCTTAAAAGATAGTTTTACGGGGATTCCTACGACACTGTACATATGACGCTAGTTGCCTTGAACGTGTGTTAATGTTTATAATTATTCTATTTATGTTAATTTAATTATTTAATATAACAGAGGCCAGTCGTGGTGCAGCGGCACGAAGTGTGACTGTAAAAGCGACTGGTTGTCGGTTCGATCTCCACTCGAAGAGATGAAATATTTACTTAAATTTATATTTCCATTTCTTCGCTCTGGTGTCGAGGCAAAGCGCGGCGTTGAGTTCTGCCACTCAACACACAATGCCTGCAGAATTCGGCAGAAAGTGGGGAACGGAGTGTCTTCATACTAGGTTCCCTCTGCCTACCCTGCAGTGTGCGGGATACAGCGTGAAGCTAAAAAAAAAAATCATTAAGATAGAAGTTTATATAAGATTTTTTAGCTTCTAGCTGTATGCAATCTACATATAGAAGGTTACGAGTGTACGCAGATCGAGGAGTCCAACCCCAACGTTTTTAATCCATTACGTGTGTGAATTGACGGAACTCAACGCACTTTGTTTTGTTGCTTGAGCTAGATTAGTTAATAATTAATTTCACCAATCAGGAATCGAATCCACAGGCGTCGCGTTTACAGTCATACATTGTGCTACTGCATCGCGGCAGTCTCTTTATTAAAAACATTCAAAATAAAATAACATAACATAATTAAATAAAAATAAATATTTTTATCGTCAAAATATTAAAGTAAATACAGGAAAATTCAGTTTGGTTTCTTTGTACGCGGTTAAAAACCTGCGGTATTATCCCTTGTGAACAATGAGGAATATTATTTTGATATTAGAGGAAAATATAACAAACGAAATGTATTTGTGTAAATTATGAGTAATATATCGGCGACATCTTTTTATGAATGTCAGCAGTAGATTCTTTTATTGTTTTCGAATTATATACAAAAGATTGTTAAAAAAAAATCTTTGGCGTTTATTTTTTCATATAAATACATTACTATTAAACTATATAATATTATATTGTCTTGTTCTGTACTTTATGCTTTTATTTTTTTGGTTTGAAAAAAATTCAGACATCATATCCATCAGTAGAAAAATAGTACACTCCAGTCGCATTCATCGGATTCCAGAATCCTGCTATCGTCACCTCATTACCAGAACATCGTCCATTCTTGAACATTTTGTAGTTATCACATTTCCAAGCCAAATACCAATTAGGATTATCAACGGTGGCTGCCCAGATATCTATACAAGCTCTATGGCTGCACTTCGCTGCTTTCGAAGAATCAAAAATTCCTGGCACCAGAGGTGTTTTACAGTTAGGCTGGCTTTGGCCTTTTTTGTTCACGAAAAAATCGATATCCGCCAAAACACTAGAGGTTCCCAAACCACCTGCGTTACAATGGTACACTTCTACATATTCGGCTACACCAGATCGTATTTGTTCCTTGATAAAACTCTTGGAGAAACAAGGCCCGGCTGGATCTAAAGCGGTGATCCTAGATATTTTTCTGCCTGTATTAGCTATGAAAATTTCGCCTGCGTGACCCAAAATTTGGGAACCCAAACTATGGCCGATAGCGTGGATATTCTTAGGAGATATACCACCTTCGGACAATCCTGTTAGAAATTGGGCAACCGCACGTCCTATATAATAGACGTATTTGACGGAACGCTCATAGCTTTTTATATTACCATCATTATCATTCGTATATGGGGAATGATCGAAAATAATTAGGTAACTATTAGGATAGTTTCGAAATGCGTCTCTTATACGATCTTCTGTTCTTTTGTTAATATTAGATTTGAATCCGCCAATAAAAACTATGAATTTCTTAACTTTATCCAGTTCAGGCAAAGCGAGGATTCCTTTTGCGGCGTTATCTATAGGGAAGTATTCCGCCTCGTTTCTTGGGAAGTTATAAAAATATACGCCGATGCCGCTGACATCCAAGTTTAGAGTCCTGTCATGTACACCTGCGAAAGAAAATGTATATGAATATTTATTTTTATTTCGTATTCAATATGACGATATTTTTGATCGTTGTGGTTTCGTTATGTGTTTAATAGGATCCAGTAGTTGTGGGTTCAATTTCTTTTTAAAATAATTAACATTGGGAATATAGAACTTATTGAGGAACCTATTTTTGTTGTACTTATTGGCAAAGCGACATTGCGTGCCGCCACTCAATCAAAATAATAAAAATTATTATTTTATTTATTTTGATTCTATTAAAAAAAACAAAATGAATTAAAGTAAAAAAAAAAAATTATGTATCTATATTAAAACAAGTATATGGTCTCATATTACATTTGGTGTAACGGAACGTAGTTTTATCGTAAAGATTTAGTTTTGTCCGTGACATCTATTTCTTTTAAATTGATTTCATAGTAAGCGAAAATTAATATTAAATCTAGAGTAAATCAAGAAATGGATTCCTGTAAAAAAATATGCATGATTCTAATTCTATAAATATTACCGTAGGTAAGCGTAAGATATAGTAGGCAGATGAAACCGAACCCAATAAAACGAACTCATTACTATAATCTTTATACAGATATAAAGCTACTATCAGCTCAGCTTCACGCTGTATCCCGCACACATCAGGATACGCAGAGGGAACCTAGTGCTAAGACACTCCGTTCCCCACTTTCTGCCGAATTCTGGAGGCATTGCGTGCTGAGTGGCAGAACTCAACGCCGCGAATAAAGCTACTATTTTATCATAATTTAATGTTTACACAATACTATTAAAATGTACGGTAAGTACTGACACGTACACACTACACGACTGACTATACAATAATCTAGATCGCGACAAGCACTTCGTCGAGTACGTATACAAACATACGAGACAAACAAATAGCGACCTAGAAAGTATATTAAACAGAAGAGGTGTTTCATGACTTTGTTTAATTAAAATTATTAAAAAGTTGCCCCATTGACGCCATCGTGGCGTAGAGGTGCAGTGGGTTCGCGTTCTAACTTAAAGAAAAGAATTATTTTCATTTCCTCGCTCTGGTAACGAGATAAAGCGCGGCGTTGAGCTCCGCCACTCAGCAAGCAATGATCCGAAAAATAGACAAATTTTGCCACTCTTTTCATTTTGTCAATATTACGTACATGATTCTGATTAAGTATCGGTAAGACTGTGTATTTTAAATATTTAGTCATTAATATAATGTAAATAGAATTTATATATATTAATAGAAATTTCCTAAAAATAAATAGTTTTAAAATTAAGTTTCATGTCTTATTACACTGTAACTATTGTTACATAAAAGTAATAAATAATTGAATATTACTCTCCAATTGTTTTTTTATTTTATTTATATTTAATTATAAATATCTGTCTGTCAGTCTTTCTATTTGTTCGTGCTAATCTCCAAAACGTATAACCTCCTTCGTGTTTTCTCCACACAACGTGACATTGGGCAAGTGATATATGCTCTACTGGCACGCTCGGAATACCATAATCAAAGAACCATACACCATACCATACCATCTCCGAAACAGTTAAACCGATTTTTATGGAAATAGAGGTGTTGTAAATGGTTGTTAAGCAATGTATAAGCTAATTTTTATTTGGGAAAACATGGTTAACATGTGAAATTCGCGTTTTAGACCTACCGCCTATCTAGGTAAATGTAAAATAACTAAACATTTTTCTATTTATCATGACTATTTTTGCTAGGAAAATCTAATAAAAATCCATAAAATAAAAATGTATCTAATTGTAATTTTTGTCACTATCCCTACTTAGGCAACGCGTGGCGTTGAGTTACGTTATTCAACTTACAATGACATAATATGCGGGATAAAGTGTGAAGCTGAAAAAAAAAGGAAATCAGATTATCAATAGACCACCATTTCTATTGTGTACCAATACAAATAGACAAGGTCATTTGTATTTCATTTTTAACACAACCTTTTTATACTAAAATGAATACATCTAAATATTGAATGGATGTTATATTGAATTAAATGCTGTTTTCGCTCTGGTGACGAAGCAAAGCGCGGCGTTAAGTTCTGTCACTCCACATGCTATGCCGCGAGAATCCGGTGGATTGTGGGCAATGGGAACGTAATGTATTAACATTATGCTCCCAGGTTCCATCTGCCTATTCTGGTATGTGCGGGATACAGCGTGAAGCTAAAACAAATCATGTGTTACATGTTTTTTTCACTTAGCGGAAAGAAAAAACCTAGTGACGAGACACTCCGTACTTAGAATTCATCGCCAAATTTTGAGTTACCAGGGCGACGAAATGAAAAAAAAGGACAAGACTGGACTGGACAAAATTAATATATTTATTATTAATTTTGGACAAAATTAATATATTTAATATTAATTTTGGACAAAATTAATATATTTTGAGATTGGACTCGCTACCATTGAGTTAGTAGACCGACACTATCCCACTACACCACGACGGCCTGTGTCTGTTTAATCGTTTTTTTTTATAAGTAATATCCTTATAGTAATAATACAATGATAATTACAAATTGTTACTCACGATGGCAATATCAGATTTTATCAATTTAAAATATATTATATTTATCTGTTCCTTTAATTATATGAGGCCAGTCGTGGGTCAGAGACACAAGCAGTGCAAACCCTAAAGGTTGTGGGTTTGATTCCCGATTGAGGAAATTAAATGCCTTTAAAATTTGGCGAAAAGTGGGGAACGAAAGTGTCTTGATAGCAAAGTAGTGTCTTAACACTAGCTTCCCAGGTTCCTTCTGCCTTACCCTATTTTGTATGGAATACAGCGTGGAGGTAAGGAAAATATATAGAAAAGTTTTGGATTAAAAAATAACTTACACATCTATAATTAAATAAAAAACAATAGTTGCTACATTAAAATTTACTTGAATGTTCTTTTAATTGCGCGAAAGGCAGAGAGAAAATCACTCTCTTCTCTACTTATCATCAAAATTTAAACGTCGTTTTATTACGCCACTCATTGACTATTTTATTGTTAGTGGTGAATATCTTAAAATAAAAAAAATACGAAACCACGAATTTATCTTATCTTGTGTACAATAGCTATCACATTTTTATCACATCTCAATTTACCTTAGTTATCATATATATAATGTATACATACAAAATAAGATGTGACTAATGACCTTAAACAGTTTATTTACAACTAATATTAAAGAATAATATTCAAAACATTTAAGAATTAAGTGAAAGTAAATATTAAATGGAAAGAATTACAGTAAATTTAAAATGTTTACCAGAGCGGAGGAATAAATATTTAGAAATACAGATTAAAAAGAATAATATTGATAATAATTAAAAAAACGTGATGGACTCAGATGTTAAAGTAAATACACAACACCGTATTAAAACAAATGTAGTTAAAATATAATAAGAATTTAACAGCATATTTAATAAGCACAATTTAAGAAGTGAGAGAATATAAAAAATCTACATACATTTTATTAATTTCGAATTAAGCGCCAATTGAAAAGGTCCATATTTTTCTAAATCTCCTCGACCCCAAGCAGTAGCATATTTAAATAAAAATATAAACACACAAATTATTAACTTCATTTCCTAATACAATTAAAGACTTATTTTACTTAATAAATAGGATAAAATAATTCTTTGAATTTATCTTAATAATTTCTAAGTGTTTATTTGACAATAAAAAGCGCGGCAATATGGTAAACGAAAATAAAGATTAGTGTCGTCTCTTGCGCGTGATCTGAATTACTGAGTGTGAATAAAAATAAACGCTTATTCGTAAGTGACATCACTAAATGAAAAATCGATTATTTCATGTCGATTTTAAATTGTAGCCATTAGTTTGCAATTACTGGTTTAAAGATTAACAAATTAGTAATTTACAATTATTTCTTTATCTCTTAATTGCTATTGGGTATTTTGTAATTTTATTTATTTTATCTTAATGTTATAATTTATAAATGAAGTACAATTAAATTCATTCTTAAATTTATAAAATGATTTAATTAAATCTCAATTTGACTTATATTTTAGAAATCTAAACATTTTTTAGATATACGCTTCTTTAATTTTATCAATGATAAATTAGATTTTATTATAGTATTATAAAAAAATCGATACAAATTAGTCGATTGTTGTCGTGTACTCGACATTGCTCACCTTCATTCGGTTCATTGTCAAACGTAATGAGATTGGTAAGTGACGTAATTGTAAAGTGTTCACGCTTCATTAAATGTTTAAGGCTTGATTTACAATGGGACAAATAAATGTTTCAATATATATATTGTAATATTCTTTTTATCTTAAATTAGATATTAAGTATTAGAACACTTCGTTTCTGTAAGATATGGAGACAATATTTTAAATTTACACTTTTTGCTTCGAGTAGAAATCGAACATATAATTATTACTGATTAAATAATTTAAGTGATTTTTATTTATACTGGTGTCGAGGACAAGCGCGGCGTTGAGTTCTGCCACTCAACACGCAATGCCTCCAGAATTCGGCAGAAAGTGGGGAACGCTGTGTCTTAAAACTAGGTTCCCTCTGCCTACCCTGCAGTGTGCGGCATACAGCGTGAAGCTGATTGATTTATTTATTTGATTTAATATAAAAGCCGTAGTAAGAGGGAATCTACTGCTAAGACACTCTGTTGCCCATGCTCCGCCCAAATTTCGATGCGTGTTAAATGTCGGAATTCAATACTGCGCTTTGTCTTGTTACCAGAGCGAGGAAATAAAAATAGTTTATGGTTATTGTAGAATTCTATTTTTAATTATTCAATTCAACTTATTGCATGTCATTAAAATAAATGTATTATTAGTTTCCTCATATATTCATATATAAATACGTATAAAAAAACTAATCTCCATACATACGTATATTTACCTATATATCGTTAAGACTACCTTGTTGTGAACAGAGCCATAGTCTTTGATATTTAAATTAGTGTGTAGGTTGTAGTAATTTCGCAGTTTGATATGTTTATTTTTATGCAGAATAAAAGGGGGAATTTCATATTTTTCTTACTCATATTACACTCATATTGTGTTGCAAATGTCTATTCCTGAAGTATTTTGACATTTGCTATTTCTGAAATATTTATTGACATAGTGCGTGACTGTAAAAGTTATTGGATCGATTCCTAATCGGGAGAATTAATTATTTGGATTCTCCTTCGCTAGCAGGATACAGCGCGGCGTTAAGGTACGCTAGTCGAGACACAATATAATATTACTTAGTTTGGAGTGTCTGGACACTATGAACTCTAGGATCGGACTATATGTGGAATAAAGTGAGATACTAATAAAATATCTACGTAATTGTAGTAATTGGAAAGGTTTAATATAAAATTGGGTAAATCCTTTTCGTAAAATAAGATTTTACGAGACTGCTAGGAAATACTAACATAGGAAATTCTTTAATAAATTAAGAAAGTTATTGTTGTGCAATATTCAAGGACAGCTATCTTGTTCGAGATAAAAAGGCATTGACTGTAGACGTAATTGCTATAGATTGGATACCAATGTATCGTATTGAAAGTATATTAAAACCAGCTTCACGCTATATCCCACACACAGCAGGGTAGGCAGAGGGAACCTAGTGTTAAGACACACCGTACCCCATTTTCTGCCGAGTTCTGGAGGCATCATATATTAAATATCTTTGAGAATATTGATTTAAACTAATTGTATGGATTGATATGATGTTTCTTTGTATGATTTAGTGGGTAATTCTATAATTTATTATATGATCTTGCTAGATTCCTACTGGAAGAAATGAAATATTTAACTAAATTTATATTTTCTTCGCTCTGGTGTTGAGACAAAGCAACGCGTTGAGTTCCACCACTCAACACTCATTGCTTCCAGAATTCGGCGGAAAGTGAGGGACGGAGTGTCTTAACACTAGGTTCCCTCTGCCTACCCTGCTGTGTGCGGGATACAGTATACAGCTGATATGTATATGTAAAGGTAAAATAAAATGAACTTTTATATTTAATAGTTATTCTGCAAATTCCCTAAAGGATCAGTCAGCTTAAGTTAGATATTCGTTTACGACTTGATTACACATCAAATCTTCTATATAAAAATTTTATTAGAATATGTAATAAATTTTAACCTTTCTACAAAAATAATTAGGGCCGGTCGTGGTGCAGTGGCACGAAGTGTGACTGTAAAACCGGCTGGTTGTGGGTTCGATCCCCACTCGAGGAGATGAAATATTTACTTAAATTTATATTTCCATTTCTTCGCTCTGGTGTCGAGGCTAAGCGCGGCGTTGAGTGCTGCCTCTCAACACGCAATGCTTCCAGAATTCGGCAGAAAGTGGGGACCGGAGTGTCTTAACACTAGATTCTCTCTGCCTACCCTGCTGTGTGCGGGATACAGCGTGAAGCTGATTTATTTACAAAAATAAATGTTTGAGTAACAACAAAAATTTTATGAACAAGAAAGCAGTTTCACGATTCATTGGGTATTGAATCACAAACTTTGCGTTTTCAGTGAGACGCTGTACCAGTACGCCACGACGGTCTAACCTTAGAGAATACCTATTATCTAAGATGAGATTTCTACACTCGGGTTACATTCCAGAGTTTCCCGATAGCATTTAGTACGACGTATTGGTATTTCCCACAGATTGTAATTAAGGGTGCTATTATCATGCTGCTTATGTAATATACTATTTATTTACTAAGAAAATAATTCTTGTGATGGATTTGATAGAATAATAAATTTTTCACTCCTTTCAATTTAGTTCAATATCAAAAGAATTTTATTTCTAAGGTTATTTTCAAGGACTTTGGATACACAAGACAATAACATATATACATTACATTGTCCTTTTAATTTTCGAGGGACAAATAAAAAAAAACTAAATTCTCTATTTTTATGTCCAAAAATTTGAGGCCGGTCGTGGCGCAGCGGCACGAGGTGTGACTGCAAAACCGACTGGTTGTGGGTTCGATCCCCACTCGAGGAGATGAAATATTTACATAAATTTATATTTCCATTTCTTCGCTCTGGTGTTGAGGTTAAGCGCGGCGTTGAGTTCTGCCACTCCACACGCAATGCCTCCAGAATTCGGCGGAAAGTGGGAAACGGAGTGTCTTAACACTAGGTTCCCTCTGCCTACCCTGCTGTGTGCGGGATACAGCCTGAAGCTAATTTAATTTAATTTAATTTATGTCCAAAAAAAACATTAGAGTATATGGCGGATCCTAGCATTTGTCTAACCAGACTATGGAAACGGAAATAACGGAAAATACGGAAACATATAATAAAATTGTAACTGATCGCTGTCTGTACGTGGAATTTATATGAGAAAATCTATGGTTTTAGACATTTATAAATGTAATAAAAGACATAACAATATTTTTTTTTGTCTGTGTGTCTGTGCACGCTAATCTCAGAAACGACTTAACCAATTTTAATGCAGTTATCATTATTGTGTCCTTGTAAACTTCCCTTTTCATTAATTGTTATTTATTACAATAGGTTGATGCATAAAAAAAATATATCGGTACAAAACATTTTGTTCGACAAAATTGCTTTAAAAATTTTAATCAATCAAAATAATTCTTTTATTGAATTGGCTGACAATTTAGTTTCCAATTCATAAATAATTCCTTTGAAATGATAATATTGTTAGAACATGAAATTGATACACATTAGTAAACAAAAAAATACAGATTGCAGAATTGCTAGTTCCATATAAAGAATTAAAGATGTATTCTGTTTTATAAAAGTTTTTGCAATTACTATTGACAGGCCTGGATAGGTATATTGTCGATGTCGATATACCGATATTAATTAGTATAATGAATAAGTTTATTCATGATTATTTGTTTAGTAATTCTAGTTAGAATTACTAAACAAATAATCATGTAGTTTTAGGTAACAATACAAAGTGTTTTGTTCGACAAAATTGCTACAAAAGTTTTATTGAATTGGCTGAAACTTTAGTTTTTTTAATGTATAGATATTGACTTTAAAAAAAAATTGTCTATTTCAAGCGGGCGAAGCCGCCAGTGTAGCGGGTAGCTAGCTACTTTTAAATATATTTATAATAATTATATTTCTTAAGTTTTTTTTTAGTTAAAAAGAGTTTAGTAGAAAGAGAAAACTGCAACTATAAACTACAAGAGGCTAAATTCGAGTGGTTCACCAATAACCTTAGAAGATTCCACAATTTATGGCTGCCTTCTTCATTTGCTGCTTCATCATCAGACCAGCTCGACGATACCAGTATATTGTATTTTGACCTGAGCTTACAACATTATATATAGTAAATGCCAAGATTCATGTTGATATAATTATTACAAGTACTTTTGGAAATTTAGCTTGTTAATTTTTATTACATAGTTACAACGTTACGTCGTTGTATAAAAGCCAACCTAATAAAAGCGTGTTAAAATTCGGTTTCAACATAATTATTAAATGTGCTCCTATATATTTTTTTAGTTTCTCACTGAATCCTGCTTTGAACGGTAGGCAGAGGGAACCTGGAAACCTAGTGTTAAGAAATTTCGTTCCTACTAAAACACTTCCCGCCCAATTTCGGAGGCATTGTATGTTTCAGAGCGAAGAAGTGAAAGTATTAAATATTTCATTTGATTTTCTTGAGTAAGAATTGAACCCACAACCCATTGCGTTTACATTCAGACTGACCTCCTCCTCCTACTATACCCTACAGAAAAAACACAATTTGTACGTGAAATTTCGACAAGTTACTACTACTATATATATACTTCCATACGAGCTATATAAGCTTTCAAAAAAACATTACCCAGTTTCTTTTACAAACACGTGTTAAATTTGAAAAAGTCTCACAAAGTTCTTTGTACCGCCAAAAGCGTTGTACAAGTTTTATGTTCAGTAAAAATAAATAAGGGAACAGATGCTCTCTTCACGCCAAGTTGTGGATTAAGTTAAAAGTTGTTTAGGTACTAGCGAAGTTTACTAATGTATTTTGTACGCAGTTAAAAAACACAGGTGAATGGACTTGGAATGTTGTTAGCGATTGAGTTCAGTATTGTAGCGGTAGGCTAAGGGAACCTAATGTCAGGACATTCCGTTTCTTGCAACACTTCGGCTGTACCCTACTCTAACCTTTAAAACAGTGTAGAAATAAGATTATTAAGTTTAAATATATTTTTTACTTGAACTGAAACTGATTTAAATGCAGTTTTTACTATTGTATTTTGGGAAACATCTTTTAACATTTAGTTTTTGTTTTATTTAAATCAGTTCATTAATTAAAAAACCGGACAAGAGCGAGTCGAGCTCGCCCACCGAAAGTTCCATACAAAAATTTGAAGTCTCAAGCTTTTTCTGCAATTCAAGTTGAGCTTAGCCAGGGCGCTTACATCTGATACCTCACTTGAACCAGCGACATTAATGCAAAATTTGCCTCTTTTTTAAGGTTTCTATATTTTTACGACAAATCTATATTTTTCAGATGTTTCCTGAACTAGTACAATTTGTAAATGCTAGCTGCCAAATTTTATAATTCAACATCAACTGGAAGTATCCTATTAATTTTGATTCCCTATATAGTGTCCAAATACGCGTTTTTTGCAATTTAAACAGCCATACATTTTTAATAATTTTTAATAAGTAAATATATAATAGAAATACCTTTTTTTTGTCATGATAACTTGGGGCCGTAGATCTGAGAATAATTTTAATTTCAACTCGATATCTCCAATCATTCTTGAGATAAAGGCTCTTGACAGACAGACAGGTGCACGACAAAGTGATCTTATAAGGGTTCCTTTTTTCCTTAAAAGTTATGGAATCCCAAAATTGGGTTTCAATATACGTTATAGTAATTCAGACGAGAAAATAAATAATTTCGTAGAACAAGCAGGCAATAAAATTAATCAGACACCACCTTCTGGCCGATTTTTCCAAACTACGCAAAGCCTAAAAATCTTTGAAGCAATCATTTAACATTAAAACATATATCACGTGTAAAATACAAATTTACATTCCACTTTTCACACCAAGCATCTGTTTAAAATGTAAAACCATAAAACAGTAATGGAATTTATTCCGAACGCATCAAACTTTTAAGTGGGATCGTTTGTATGCCGCGAGATTTTAACGTGACCAGACGTTTGAGCCCTCGAATTGGGAGGACTTACGGACATTTATTTGGATTGTGTGAGGCTTAAAAGAGGCACGGGAGGTCAAGTGACACTGGCTACGAATATCATGTAGCGAGCTTCGTAAAGTTGTAGCCCAAAAACAACTCCTTTCACGATTTAATTAGATCGTGCATATGTCACGTAAATATGCTGATGTTAAGTATTTAATGAGATGATTCCATATGTGAATATGTTGTGTTTATGGTTATATTTTGTGTTAAGAAATGTTGTGTTTTGAATGTGTTTTCTTGGATACTGTGTGGAATTTAGATACATGCATTTTATACTAAGAGACTCTTGAACGTAAATCTGATGTGATGATGGCTGTGGGTTCGATCTCACTCGGAGGAATAAATTATTTCAATTTCCTCAGTCTGGTATCAAGACAAAATGCGGCGCAGACTGCCGTAAAACATATGTCACGTGGATTTATCTTTTAAGCCATTTTTGCCCATTACCAGATTTGATTATTTTAATTTTTATTATAATTTCGATGAGATTAAGCATGAATCCCTCCAGCCTTTCTCAGCCACACCAGAGAATCACAAAATTATTTATTAGTGATAAAACATGGATAAAAGTAAAAAAATGATATTCCGGGTTCCGTACCTTTAAGGAAAAAAGGACCACTTATAAGATCACTTTGTTGTCCATCTGTGTGTCTGTCAAGAGCCTTTATCAAGAATGATTGGAGATATCGAGTTAAAATTCAAACCGTATATTCGTATTTACGGCCCCATGATTTCCTGAAAAAAAAAAACATTTACTTAAAAAAAAGATATGGCCGTGTATATCGCAAAAAACGCGTATTCGATAAATGTATGGTTGATTTGTTATAAATTCTAAAAACTTTAAAAAGCTTTACATAGCAACGCATATTTCGACACTATGAAGGAAATAAAAATTAATAGGGTACTTCCAGCTATCCTAGAATTAGGAAATTTGGCAGCTAGCATCTACAGGTAAATATCTGAAAACTATTGTATTTAATCCTACTAAAAAATAATAGCTTAATGCTATTATTTTTTTGTATAAAACCGACTAAGTAAGATATCACATGGAAGGGCTCTGGCTAAGCTAAGCCCGAATTTCAGAAAAAGCTCAAGACCTACCATATTTTTCACGGAACCCTCGGTGGGCGAGCCCGACTCGCGCTTGTCCGATTTTTTTATCTACATAAAATCGGCATGTTTTAAAAATTAAAAGCACAGTTTAAATAGAGCCTAGATTTTCTAAGCCCAAAAGCGTACAAAAGTTTAAAACGAAAAAAAAACCATATGAAAGCTACAGCCAAAAGTCGACTATATAAAAAAATCAGTGCAGTGGCGGTTATTCTGTCATCTCCAAAAAAGTCAATTTGGATTTCCCAAAGGATTTTCAATGTAAAAAAAGAGTCTCCTACAAAAGTAGTGTTTTTCTGACCCAGAGGCCCGCGAGGCCAGTTTAACTTGGCCTCTCTTGCCTCAAATTTTAGCGTGTAAATGAGATATTTCTAAGAGTTATGATGTGTCTTCGTGTATTGGACGCGTTATAAGGCACATACATGTACAATTTTCATATTCACTGGAGTGTAGAAGTAACTTGTAAATACAGATTATATGAATTTGCGACAACTTTTTACATTTTCGTAGTTTGTTGTTTTGTTGGTTTTGTTTATATTTTTGGCATTCACATTTTGGAATTACATTTGGTTTTAAAATTAACATGCAATAGTATAGTTTGTTTTCAATTTATTCACTTAAAATAATAATGTTTCATATTTTTATACTTAAAATAATATGTTTATAAATATTTTTTTTCGCTTAATAATGTAACCAGAGAGAACTAAGTGTCAAGACACTCCGTTTTCCACTTTCCGGTCTCACTCGTCTTCTTTAATTTATTACAAAACAGTAAATACTTACAAAATACAAGTACGTCTTATAATATTACTCTAAATTTTACATATTTAGATAAAAAAATATATAGAGCAAGACATCACATAAGTGACAAATTAACTTGACTGCGACAAGTGAAGAGAGTGAAAAGAGGAACCATCAACCAGGTTTAAAAATAATAGAGAGGGTTCCAATGGGAACCTAAAGGGAACCATCGTCGAGGGAGAACTACTAGGACTCTATGTAACATATCCACATTTCCTTCATCTACAACACGTAGTGTCATGAATAATAGAGGTGACAGTGATTGTGCTGAAACATTGAAGCTGACGCAGGCTGTTCTTTATTTGATATATTTTATTCTCATTTACTATTTTAGCTTAATGAAGAAATGGAAATATTATTTTAAATTTGTCACACACCTGCCCCCGCGCCACGCTTTGCCTCTATACGTAAGTATACAGAGATAAAATAAAATAAAGTGTCTGTCTGTACTTTACTTTAGAGTATTTATTGACACACACACATACACAACGTGTGAAATAAAAAGTACTCAGGTATAAACTATGTATATTTGTGTAAACTATGTATTTGATAGTTTAGTAAAAATTTTACTGACTTTTAAGCGCAGACAGATTTATTAAACAGTTTAAAAGCTTATTCTAGGCAACTATATTTGGATGTCACGTACATATTTTTAGCTTAACGATATCCATCAAACTGAATAACAAACTAGGATGTTAAAAAATAATACCTTTTACAATTGGCACTCGATTTAAAAGCTTTCAAGTGATCAAAAAAAAGGCTTCACGTTTTTTCCCACATTTTGAGTTTCGAACCTAGTGTCAAGACACTCAGTTCCCCAACGCACTGCCTAATTTTTTACAGATACTGAATGTTGAGTTGCGGAACTCAACGTCGCGCTTAGTCTAATAGAGCGTGGAAATAAAAAGAATTTGTTTTATCGTCAGTAAGTTGATATTAGTTAATGAACACACAACCATTGCTCTAACAGTCAGATGATGTCCCATTGCGCCACGACGGTCTTCAATATAAATTTGTTTAGTTTAAGTATAGACGCCAGACGTGGCGCCCGCGTGGGGCACGAACGTGTGAATGTGAACGCGCCACATGTATCCACAATTCAATATCTACTAGGGCGTATGAAATACTTAATATTTTCTTTTTTTTACTCAGGTAACGAGGCATAGCGCGGCGTTGTGTTCCGCCACTCAATATGAAACGCCTAGCAATTCGCGCAAGACTCAAAGTAGGGGAATAGAATTATCTTTATGGGAAATGGAGTCTCTTAACACTAGGTTCCCAAGTTCTTTCTGCAAAAAGAAACAAAACCGTGCATATTAAGTACTGCCTGCAAATTTCGCTAAAGTAATAAGAAGGCAAAAAAGTAGCACTCTATTGATTCACCGATAGAGTGCCTATAGTGTTAGAGGGATAGGAGCTCGGTGGATTGCCTGTGAATTTTGACCCAAGTATAAGCGTGTTAACTTAAACGTATTAAGGTACTATCATTTTTGTGATATGTGTAAATTTCGAATTGAATACATAAAGAATATAAATGTGTTTATTGTAACAATTTTTTATATGTTTATTTCTATATGAATTCTTACTCTTAAGGATCACTTTGCCTTTCCTTTTGTCGCCTTTCTGTTTATTTGTTTTTAACTATTTGTTGTTTGACCATTTGTCAATTTTGACCATTTTCTTAGACCACGTGGGGGTATGAAGCTGAAAATTATATAAAATGTGTAGGTCTATAGGTCCTTGGAGTACATGAAATATTAAGCTTCTAACACAACGCAATCAAAAAAACATGAGCGTTCACATGTTATTTTTGTTGCCATATTTTGTACTAGCGGCCCGCCCACGGCTTCGCCCGTAAAATACATGATTATTGATTTAAGCAGAATTGATTGACAACTATAATAAAATAAAATAAATAAATAAATCAGCTTCACGCTGTATCCCGCACACAGCAGGGTAGGCAGAGGGAACTTAGTGTTAAGACACTCCGTTCCCCACTTTCTGCCGAATTCTGGAGGCATTGCGTGTTGAGTGGCAGAACTCAACGCCGCGCTTAACCTCGACATCAGAGCGAAGAAATGGAAATATAAATTTAAGTAAATATTTCATCTCCTCGAGTGGGGATCGAACCCACAACCAGTTGGTTTTACAGTCACACTTCTTGCCGCTGCGCCACGACTGGCATTGTTTACTTTATTGTATAAAATATTGTATAATAGTGCTTCAAAAATATATATTTTTATCAACAGTCATATTATCAAGACGTTTCGAATGTCATTCTTTAGCTAGGGTCATACCAGCGCGATTTCTATATAACATTCGCTGGCAAGCTAATGCCTTGAGTTCATTCAAATGACGATAACTTTTTTTTTAATGAACCGATTTTGATGAACCAAACTTTAGAACCTAAATTGAGTTAAAACAAAGCAATTGGTGAAGTAAATCGGTTCAGTAGTTTCAGAGAAAAATGCGGACAACAATATGTCGACAGACAGACAGACAGACAGACAGACAGACAGACAGACAGACAGACAGACAGACAAGAAATTCAAAAAAAATCTTTTTGCTTTCTATTAGTCTTTTTAAGTGTCCCTCTATCCATTTCAGTCAAAATTACTAAATGTACAGACAAAATATTTTTACTGTCTTATTATATATAGAGATAAAATTTACCGCCGAATTAAAACTTTCTGCTTATCGTGGATCTACAGTTATAAAATTTGACAATAAATGAAAACCTACAGCGCAAACAAAGAGAAAATATTTTAAAATGGCCATGTATGTCTATATTGCAGAAAATAGCCATTACCACTTTCCGTTTAACTACATTTATGACATGGATACAGAACCTCGGGTGGGCGAGTCCAACCCGTACCTGAGTAAGCAGGCTACATAGGAAAAATAAACTACTTTTACTGAAAAGGCCTAGTAGGTACATTCGTACATATTTAATAATATTATCCTGGATCTGTTTGGATAAAGTTTTTCCGGATTTAAAAGCTAACTTGGTCAAAAATAAAAATTATTAAAATCAGCTTCACGCTGTATCATACACACAGCAGGATAGGCAGAGGGAATCTATTGCTAAGACACTCCGTTCCCCACTTTCTGCCGAACTCTGGAGGCATTGCGCGTTGAGTGGCAGAATAAGTAAATATTTCATCTCCTCGAGTGGGGGTCGAACCCACAACCAGTCGATTTTACAGTGCCACTTTGAGCAGCTGCGCCACGACTGCCCTCCAAAATAAAAATTATTAATAAACAAATTACACAAATTATACAAAGCGCGGTGTTGAGTCCCGCTGCTTAACGCACAAAGACTCAAAAATTGGGCGGAAATTCCTTTATCCACTTTTCTATAAGCGAGATAAGGTAAAAAATTAATTAAAAATAAATCTTACTTACACCATATGCAATAAAAATTGACGTTATTCTATCCTTATTCTAATTACTTAAGATATCATTCACCATTGGTCTTCCTCTGCCAAATAGTCAGCTTTTACACAAAACAGCAGCATAATTTCGCGTTGCGGTAACTATGTAGCGCTCTATTCTAGTTTAGAGCCCAAATAAATCATTTGGATTGTTGAATGTGCGTGAAATATGTTTACAATAATAATGAACGATGATACAAAAATAGTTGAATATATGTAAGTACATTGTACTATAAAAATATTTCATATAAATAATTCTAAAAAAAAGTCCGCGACATCGTATATCTCCTATAAATACAATAATAATTGAGAATTCTAAGGTGATATTTCACGGTTTTTTTAATAAAGATATTAAAATTCACGAGTGAAACTTATTCCATCATCAAGGAAATTTTATAAAGATAAGCTTTGACTTTTATAGCATATACTTTGGACATATATTTTCTGAGAAAATGTAAAATTAAAATAATTTCAAAGATTACGGTCGCAAACCTAGGCGCGAGTCCCGCGGGGGTCGCCCTTGCCGCTGATGTCATCTTTTCAAGCAGTCATGTAGTGCAATTTCTCAGAATAATGAAAAATGATTGAATGTATAAATTATAATGAATAAGGCCACGCATGGGCTGCTAGTGTATAATAAAAAAATGTATTACGCTGTATTCCACATACCGTAGGCTAGGTCGAGGCAACCTAAAAGGAAGACACGCCGTTCGCCACTTTCAGCCGAATTTTCGTCGTCTCGAAGGCATTGCTTGTTGAGTGGCGGGACTCAACAACGCGCTTTCCCTTACACCAGAGCGATGAAATGAAAATATAAATTTACATAAATATTTAATTTTCTCGAATGGGAATCGAACTCACACCCAGTCGCGCTTAGAGTCTCACGCTTGTACCCCTGCGCCACGACTGGCCTCAAATTCAATAGCAATTATTAGAAAAGATTTTTTAAACGCTTTTCAGCTTTTATCTACAATATTTCTTTAAAAAAATCACTCCGTAAAACACGCGCTAACACTTAAAAAAAATGAATAAATAAAGGCATGCCGCGGGCCAATTTACTATAGTGCAATGTATCGCGTGATGCCAATTGTTAGCTTCGCGTCGAAATATTTGTACAGTGTCTGTCAGCTATGTGTTTTATGTATTGGATGTAAAGTTCAGGTTGTTCATGTAAAATATTATGTTTCCTTTTAACCGACTTCTATAAGAAAAGGAGATTATCGACTGTATTTTTAAAATATTTTTTTTATGTTTGTTACCTCAGAACTTTTGACTGCGTGAACCGATTTTAATGATTTTTTTAAATTTCTGATAATGGTATCTATGAGAAAATCTCATTAGTCTTCAATTTGCATTAGGTATGTGCGCGACAAATGGACGAATAACTCAATATCACGTCAACCGATTCCGATGATTCTTTTTTTTTATTAGAAACGATGCACTTCAAGGATAGTTTGGTGAAAGTTTGATTAGGTTCTGATAATGGGATCCGGTTGAAATTGAAGACGTTGGTTTTTTTTTTTTGTAAAAAATATAAAACATTGTCAAAATTGGTGTCAGAAGTGAGCTTTTCAGTCAGAAGTGAGCGATTCGTCTTCTGAGCGAGAAAATCTAAATAATTCATTGCCGCGAGTTGGAATCGAACCCGCAAACGCCACGTTTACAGTCAAATTCCGTGCCGCTGCGTCACAAAGACATCTCTATATTATAAATGTAAATTAAAACTAACAAAATGCAAATCAGTGAATCTAAACTTTTATTACCAAAACCTATATAAATTATACTTAATCGTATGATCTACATGAAATATTACTATAGCGATTCAATAAGGGGCGATCTTAAATAAACCGAGATCCGTGAAGTCACGTATGATAGTAACCATAGCTGTGTTTTATAGTATGCACTTCTAGGAGGCTTATTCTAGAATTCAAGAAAATTTTTAAGTCATACTTCTTTTGTCTTTATACGGTAGATGTTTAGCTTCACGCTGTATCCCGCACACAGAAATGTAGGCAGAGGGAAGATAGAGTTAAGACACTCCGTTCTCCATATTTCGCCTAATAATAAGAGTTACAACATATTGTTAAATTTCATCTTATTTTTTTAGAACTAAGTCAATCAACAGATAGAAAGTAAGACCGACAGAGAAGACCTAGGTTTTCGAGAACAAACTAACGAGGATATTCAATGAAAGTCACGTAAAAAATATGAGGACAACTCGGAGGGCATGTAAGAGGTTGATGATAGTGGACGAGGTGAGATAGATCGTAGCGTTTGGCACTCCATTCACTCTTTCTATCCCTCTAGGGTCAAAACGTGAAGCTTAAAATGATTTCTTTTTCTACTTAACACTAAATTTAAGAGCGGTGGAAAGTGGGGAACAGATGTGTCTTAATGGGAACGGAGTGTTTAGTCGTTTCCTCTGCCCTGCTATGTGCAAAATCTACCGTGGACCTAAAAAAAAATTAACAAATATCACGTGTTACGTTGAAAAGTTATTATAATAGTGAAACGACAATAATTTAATATTGTAGTTAGTCAAGTAAAGTCGCTTCCGATATATGGACTAAAGTGAGTTGAAAGTAAGGTTTTTTATTAACCGACTGCGTCACAAGAAGGATTATGTTCTTTCAACGTATAACTGGATATATGTCCTTTTCTTTGATACGTCATATATACTAAATAGCTGGACTGTTTTTGACAATATAAGATATCGTACAGTTCCTCACTATTTTTATGCTATATTTACTTAATACGAATTTCTTCAAAGCGGGAATCGAACTAACAATAATATTGCTATATAAGACACTACCCAATCTTATCACGTTTGCGTGACATTCCACGACAATAGAAATAATAATATAATATTTTTCCTGGTTTCAAATCACAGTATTAAATATGAGAGACTTCTCTCGTAACTGATAAAGTGGTTAATAAGATTTAAAATAAAGCACCTTATTTCGTCTCACTGCGGTGCGTTAAATTTGAGATGACTGTCTCGAAATGAGATTGTTATCTTATTACGGCAGTTATTATTATTTTTTCAGCTTCGCTTGGTATATATTATCTATCTTAATGGCTATATAAAGTCGAAGAGTTTGTTTGGTTGAACGCACGAATCTCAAGAAGTTTTGGTTCTAATTTAAAAGTTAAACTTTTTGTATCGTCAGCTTCACGCTGTATCCCGCACACAGCAGGGTGGGTAGGCAGAGGGAACCTTGTGTGACACTCCGTTTTTGTATCGTCTTGTCTATAAATCAAGGAAGGATGCAAGGCTAATTATATTATATTACAATAATTATATCAATGTAACTAGTCAGTTTGCTCAGACACTTAAAATGTGTCACCGATATCTATCAATGTGTGGCTTCGCCTGCTTAAACTTATTATATTGGCCTACCTGCGGCAGTGTTACCATGTCGATACGAACTGGGTACCTTCAAAAAGCGCGTCTCTCTCCACCTTGCCGGCTTATAGCTCTTCTGGTGTTGCACGGGGTCGTGGGCGGCGGTAGTCACCATCAGGTGACCCGTACGCTTGTTTGCCTTGTCTTTTTCCATAAAAAATGCTTATATATTATACAAAATCTTTTCATGATTGTAGCCTATGTGATATTCTAATGTATAAGCTGTATAAACTGTACAGCCTTTACAGCAGAAAGAATTTAAAAAGGTTTTTCTACCTATATTAGTAGTAATTCTTTTCAATATATGTACATCAATGTCGGTAAGCTCATATTTAACCTAATTTTTATCTTTTCAGAAAATACTTTAAATATGCACATCCCTTACTATCCCTACCTTCATACCTTTTTGGATCACTGATCGGATATATTTGGTAACATGTATATTTAATATGTAAACACAGAAACAAAAGGATTTATTTATTGTGTTTCGTTGTAATGCTTCTCCACCTAGACCGTTAAACCAACAGCTCAGAAATGCAGAAACATTGTGTACGACACGGTGATACCAGCGAAGTAGCTTGGTCATAATTGTAATTGTAGTTTTTGAGTAAATGGTCAAATTCAAATTCAAATTCAGACCAACCTAACCCAGTACGTGTGGACAAAACAGAAAATTTCACAAAAAATTCTCAAAATTTTGCGCAACATAGCTTTGCTCAGCTCCACCCGCCGTGCACAGGTCCAAACCAGGTCGTCGGCACAGTGTCGCTTCTTAAACGATTAGGACGGCTATGGATTCGATTTCCAGTCGTGGGAATAATTATATTAAATTATTTTCTTTTCTCGCTTTGGTAGACAAAGAGCGGCGTTGAGTTCCGCCACCCAACACGCCCTTAAACTTGGGCGTAAAATTAAAATTTTGCAATTTCTACAATAACATTTAAAATATTCAAAATATAATAAAATTAAATCTTTCAGAATAGCGCCGATAAAACATTAATACATGCATCGATTTATTTACGACATTGGAGATACAGCAGAAGCTAACTCGTAAACTCGCTTTATAGTGTCAAACATTCGTGCTGTATGTCGCTTGAAAATAGTCGAGGAAATTCTAAAATCTTGACATTTATATTATCTGCATGGACTTATTGGCCTTCGTGGCGGATCTGGAGAGAGTTCGTGATGGTTGTATGTTTGTTTCCAATAGTAGAGAGAACAGCGGAACCTAGTGTTAAGACACTCCGTTTCCATTAAAACAATTCCGTTGACCACATTTCACAGAATTCTTTATGCCTCTTCTTTGCGCCACGACTAGCCTCTGTCCAACATGAGGATAAATATATTATAATTCTTCAATTTTTTTAGTCAGCGTAAAAAAAATTAAAGTCCATAAACAAGGATAACTAGTATGTGATGCGCGGAATAACATTATTATTCTTTAACAAAGTATTTTGCTTAACTAAATGCGAAATAACGCTTTGAAAATGTTAAAAATGCTTTGAAGATTTCTTGTTTCAATTGTTTAGTAAATCGAAATTTGGCGATGAAACTTCTCACCACATAGATAAAGTAGATTTTTAAAACAAATGTTCTAAAAGTATGTATGAAAAATGTATATAGAGAACTCTCTTATAAAAAAAGCCAAAGCAGGGTAGACAGAGGAAACCTAGTGTTAAGACACTCCGTTCCCCACTTTCTGCCAAGTTCTGTAGGCATTGCGCGTTGACTCAACGCCGCGCTTTACCTCGACACCAGAACGAAGAAATGAAAATATAAACGTAAATAAATATTTCATTTGCACGAGTGGGGATCGAACCCACAACCAGTTGATTTTACAGTCACACTTTGTGCCCCTGCGCCACGACTGGCCTCGAAGGGAACTCTCTTATGACTTATGAATTACCTAGCGTCCCAAACGCGGCGTTGCCCGCTTTAACCTGGTCTTATTTTAAAGCCTTAAGTATACAAAATCTTAATACTACTACATAAAATTAAGCTTATATGTTATTCAAAGGTAAAGTGAAACAAACAGCCAATCACACATAGTTTAACATTTATAATATTAGTAAGATTTTTTATATCTCTAGACAAAAACATGATATATGGATATTGGAATACAGGATTACATGAGTTTTATCGTAGTAAATTATCAGGCCATGTGTGACCTACTACTATTTATTATTATAGAGTAATTTATATTTAAAAATTGAGGCCAGTCATTTCGCAGGGGCACAAAGTGTGACTGTAAAATCGAGTGGTTGTGGGTTCAATCTCTATTAGAGGAAAGGAAATATTTATTTAAATTTACATTTTCATTTCTTTGCTCTGGTGTGGCAGGAAAGTGCGGCGTTGAGTTCCGCCACAATACACAATGCCTCCAGAATTCGACGGAAAGTGGGGAACGGAGTGTCTGAACTCTAGGTTTCCTTTGCCTATCCTGCTGTGTGCGGGATACATCGTGAAGCTGGTTATTATTATATTTAAAAAAATATGTTATAAAGTTATTTAAAGATGGATAAAATCAGTTTTAGTTTGTTTTATTTTTAAGGATATTATTAGGTCGACTCGTTGCTTATTTTGTAACTATATATTGACTTGGACTTAAACACTGGCTTGATTTATTCGACTTAAAATCAGTATCATAAAACTTGGCAGTTATATATATATATATATATATATATATATATATATATATATATATATATATATATATATAGGTTACATAATAATTTATTAATATGGTATCATCGAGATAATCTGATGAAACCTCATAAATAAAAGTAATAGAAAATAATATTATTTAATATTTTCATTTCTTCGCTCTGGTATTGAGGCAAAACGCGGCCTTGAGTTCCGCTACTCAACACGCAAAACAGTTTTCAGCAATAAAATGGAAAGCGGAGTGCATTAACGCGAAGCTGAAAAAAGAAACAGAAAAAAATATACTTTCAAAACTAAGAAGCATTAAAAGATTACATTTGTTATATTATATCACGCTCCGGGTTATATCGGCCGAGGGAGTTCTTCACTCTCGAATAGGGTTGGGGTGGTTTTTTTATCCCCTTTCTTACTACATATATCATTACAGAGTTTTCCACTCGACGCTTTACTGCAAAAAGGGAATGTACGGCTTTTTAAGAATTATTGGTGCCTTGGTGCCTTGAGTGCATTTATACGTTAGATGAATGGCCTCATATTTAAGCTACAGACATCTTTATATATACATATGTAAGTAAGGGTGTAAAGTATGCGTTTTTTTAAGTAAGGAGAATAGAAAATAGTGTTCATACACTTCGTTCTTCACAAACACAGGATAAGGAGAAGGGCAGCTATTTTATGCTTTAGAAATAAATAGTTTTTTTTTAGTAGATTTTTAACTAGAATATTTTATAAGAGGTTGTCGTGGCGTAGCAGATTTCCACTTGGGGAAAATATAATATTTTTTTCTTCACTGTGGTATTCGTCAGAACGCGAAATTCAGTCCCGCATTTCAATATTTCGAATATCTCAAAAAGCTAGGAATAGTGTCTTAACACTCTCTAAGGCCGCTTTGGGTTTCCCTACTGTAACTCGATTCTTTTTATCTCTCCACTCTATCTCTCAAAATATTAATACAACAACCATACGTATCATCATTAAAGATTTTAAAAAGGAGAGAAACAACACAAAAATGTAAATAACTCGTTTTGACGGACGGTCTATGAATAAATGAGATGGCCAGTGATTGCAGCTGAATAATTCAGAGGTACTGGAGTTTTTTTCCCGAATTCCGACGCCATTCAATATTGTAATCCTTCAGTGTTGAATTTTATATGAACTTGTTCCACTTTTGTACTAACGTTTGCGAGTACGGAGTACGTTACATGCATTTGGTGTGGAGTGTTATTTGAGACTAGGGCAGGAATTTTCAGAGTATAGTTTAGATTTAAGGTATTAGTGGGTTCATAGCAAAGAGGATTATAAATATAGTTTGCTACTGTATGTATTGAAAGTTTGTTTATGTAAATTATATAAGATATCATAAGAGGCCAGTCGTGGCGCAGGGGCACAAAGTGTGCCTGTAAATCGACTCCACACGACCCCACAACCGGGTTCGATCTCCACTTGAGGAGATGAAATATTTATTTACAAAAGCGCGGTGTTGAGTTCCCCCACTCAACACGCAATGCCTCCAGAAATTGGCGGAAAGTGGAGAACGGAGTGTCTTAACACTAGGTTCCCTCGGCATACCCTGCTGTGCGCGGGATACAGCACGCAAAAAATATGTATATGGACTCTTAATACTGTGAATATATTTTGATTATTAAATACAAACAATATCCCTTCATTAACAAAATAAAAAAAAGAGTGTTCTATCACTATTACTAATTAATTTCTTCAAAAAGCAAAAGCTACATAACGAAAAATACTAAGCGAACAGCATTCCAAAACATAATTTCTGTATGAACAACAGCTAAACGCAAAAGAGATTGTCACCAAAATTTATTCAAAATCACTATAAACAAGATCATTTCGCCTCTTGCATTTTTCATATAGGGAAAATTCTGGGGAAGGTTGATATCGTGACAGGTAAGTGCTGTGAGCCGCTGTTTCATATAAAAGTTGCGACGTAAGTAAAAATAATGTGGCAAGTTCTTTCATTTCGCTAGCGTGTCTCTAAAATCCTTCCAACGAAACTTTTTACGAAGCCGTGAAATCGCCTTATTGAGTCCAAGTTATAAGAGATTTGATAGTTAATTATATTTTTTTTTAATTTCAGGTTTAAGCTGTATTCCGCTTAGCAGGGTAGGCAGAGGGAACCTGATATTAAAATATTTGGCGTTGCACTGCTTGTTACCAGACTGAGAAAATGAAAAAAGTGCATAAATAATAATTCATTCCCCCGAGTGGGGATCAAACTCACAACCATCACATTTACAGTCACATATTAATTATCATTTGAAAGATATTAAAATTGATATCATTTTATAATAATTGTTTATTTTGTACAAATATTGTTATTTGTAATTATATTGTTATTATGGTGTAATAAAATCATGATGAGTCCTCAATTTATTTTTTGTTCAAAGGTTCTAGTAAGGCCATTTTAATTATATAGGGTAAGCAGAGGGAACCTAGAGGAAAGAAAAGTGTCCACTTTCCACCCAATTCTCCAGATTCGAGTATTGAGTGCCGGAACTCAACGCCGCTATTTGTCTTGAAGTACGAGAAAAATGAAATTAAAATTATTCCCCGAAGTGGGGGCACACTTATAGCCCTCATATTTACAGTTAAATAAAACGATTAAAAATCTCTTTTTCCTAACATTTATACCACAAACGTACAAATATTTGCAAGCTTCTGTACTGATGGAAAGGCGCTCAACTTTTCATTGTTTATTTTTCCATTATATTAAGATTCGGTATGGCATTTCTACTATATACTATAATGTATTGGCTTACGAGCTCTTTTTCTGGTGTTCCCCTGTATGATATAATAAAGTATTGAGAGTGCTTTGACTTTCGGATATAAAAGTTATGCAGAAGTAATGTGTATATTTTTCTTGTTTTCAAGGATCTTACATATTTAGGCAGATGACTTCTTATAATGTACCTTCTTATATTATAAAGTCTAAAGTTCTTATATTATGAGGTCAGTCTGAGACAGTGACAAAGTGTGACTGTAAATCGACTGGTTGTGGATTCGATCCTCACTCCAGGAGATGAAATATTTACTTAAATTTATGTTTTCATTTCTTCGCTCTGGTGTCGAGGCTAAGCGCGGCGTTGAGTTCTGCCACTCAACACGCAATGCCTCTAGAATTCGGCAGAAAGTGGGGAACGGAGTGTCTTCACACTACGTTCCCTCTGCCTACCTTGCTGTGTGTGGGATACAGCGTGAAGGTGATTTTTATATTATAAAGTTGAAGAGTTTGTTTAGTTGAACGTGCTACTCTGAAGGAGTACTGCTTCGAATTAAAAAACAACATTTTTGTATTGGTCAGTTTGTTTATTGACGGAGGCTATCACGTTAGCGGGTTCAAAGTAATCCATCGAAAAATAATTCGAGGTGCCTCGGGCATTTAGACTGTGTCATGTTTCATATATAAGTCTTATTTAAAACTTTATTTAAATTGCTTAAACGATTTGATCACGGGGGTAAAGCCCACCTATAGGTGGAGGACCTGATCCTGTTTGTACGTTAAAAAAAATATTCAATAAAATTTTATATGAGGGATGACGACAATAGATGACGGACTACGTATGGTAAATATAAATATGGAAATAATTTGTTTTCTCTCTGTTCCCAAATGGTACAAAACGTGGCGTTGGGTTCCATCACCAAAAATGTAATGTCTCGAAATGGAAAGAATAGAGTATACTCTTTCGAATAAGCTTTCTGTTCGAATTTGAGACATTGAGTGGCAAAACTTAACGCTGCGCTTGGAACGTTTAGTTGTAAAAAATGCCTCTCAAATCCTACTCGAAGGAAATTTAGTAATTGATCAAATTATTTATTTTTATAATATACAAAATATTTTTGTCTTCACTACTTTAAATGAAAACACAGGTTTTAAATGACCTTAATTATGCTGCTCCCGTAAAAGTAGAATAGTGGCTTCCATCCTGTATATAAAACTATTGGAAAACGGAGAACGAAGTGATACATCAATACATAATCTCTATTACCTTCTATAATACAGAAATACAAAAAAAATGAACAGAAGCTTATATCGGACACTGGCAAAGGCGAGTACACACTCATCAATTATTAGCATCGCTTAATGACCGCAGCGGCCGGACTATATATTATTCACTGGTGCGGAACACCTGCTTATTTTAGGCAGGATCCTACCAACGGACTAAGAGCTTGTTATATATCATGTATAGCTACTAAATGTAAGTGGAATCGAATATAAAGGAAGGTAGGTAATTATTAGAGGGGTCAGTGTGAGTACTTATATATGGAGAAATGAAAGAGTGATTTGTCTATAGATATTAAATATTTTTTCTAGCTGTGTATCAGTGTCGATTTTTTTTTCGTCATTAAAAAAATGTTATAATTTTTTTCTGCTTAATGTAGGATATAGCGTAAACTTAAGAGGAAGAAGAAGAATAAAGGTATTTGTTGTTTAATTCTTCAAAAAAAATTTTTTTTCGTATTTTATATTATGGTTTAATAAATTATAAATTTCCATTTATTTTTTTTAGCGGTTCTTACATACCTCACATATCTTGTAAGGTATGTAAGAACCGCTATATCTTGTATACCTAAAAATAAAAATAAATAAATAAATCACCTTCACGCTGAATGCGGCACATAGCATGGTAAGCAGGGGTTACCTAGTATTAAGACACTCTGTTCCCCATTTTCCAGCAATGCGTGTTGAGTGCCGGAAATCAACCACGCGCTGTGCTTCGACACCAGAGCGAAGAGAAGAAGACAAGAGACTAAGAATATAAATTCAAATAAATATTTCCTCGAGTGGGGATCGAACCCACAACCAGTCGCAATTACAGTCACTTACAGACTGGCCACATTGTATCTATTACATATATATCTATAAATATTCCGTTTCAGTATTATATAGAAAGTTGTAAAGTAATATTTTATGAGTCTATCAAATATTAGTAACGTTCGATGACCCTTGCGGTCCTATTAATAATGCACAGATGTAGAAATCCTCCATCGGCTAAGATATTAAAATATTTATGCGTATTTATTGTTATTTTTTACAGCTTTACGCTTTTTCCCGCATAGCAGAGGGCATCTGGTGTTAAAGCCAGCTCACAACCTATGAAGGTCTTATAATGTATTATACATATTAATGTTATGAAAATAAATATTGAAGGGAAAAATGGAAGGAAAAGAGGAAACAGAAACTTGTAAAATATTTATACTTAAATGACATTTAAAAATATACTGAATATGACACAAATCAAAGCGCAGCGTTGAGTTCCGCAAAAATGGAAGTGTCTTGAAGGTGAACTAGCACTAGGTTCTAAAATTCTCTCTGCCTATGTGTGCGGGATACAGCGTAAAGCTAAAAAAATATATATACATTCAGTGTCTTGAATTCGGGCAGAAAGCATAGTGCCTTATACTAGTTCTTTTTGTCTAGCTCGTGGGAAAGTGGAAGTAACTGCTAAATATTTTCCTTTGGGCTTAATTTTAAAGTCAATGTTATAAAAAAAAACACTAGAAGTGGTAAAATTATGTAACTTAAGTACCTATACAAATTTCATTTATACTTACTTAGTCGGTTAGTCGGTTAGTCGGTTAGTCGGTTAGTCGGTTAGTCGGTTAGTCGGTTAGTCGGTTAGTCGGTTAGTCGGTTAGTCGGTTAGTCGGTTAGTCGGTTAGTCGGTTAGTCGGTTAGTCGGTTAGTCGGTTAGTCGGTTAGTCGGTTAGTCGGTTAGTCGGTTAGTCGGTTAGTCGGTTAGTCGGTTAGTCGGTTAGTCGGTTAGTCGGTTAGTCGGTTAGTCGGTTAGTCGGTTAGTCGGTTAGTCGGTTAGTCGGTTAGTCGGTTAGTCGGTTAGTCGGTTAGTCGGTTAGTCGGTTAGTCGGTTAGTCGGTTAGTCGGTTAGTCGGTTAGTCGGTTAGTCGGTTAGTCGGTTAGTCGGTTAGTCGGTTAGTCGGTTAGTCGGTTAGTCGGTTAGTCGGTTAGTCGGTTAGTCGGTTAGTCGGTTAGTCGGTTAGTCGGTTAGTCGGTTAGTCGGTTAGTCGGTTAGTCGGTTAGTCGGTTAGTCGGTTAGTCGGTTAGTCGGTTAGTCGGTTAGTCGGTTAGTCGGTTAGTCGGTTAGTCGGTTAGTCGGTTAGTCGGTTAGTCGGTTAGTCGGTTAGTCGGTTAGTCGGTTAGTCGGTTAGTCGGTTAGTCGGTTAGTCGGTTAGTCGGTTAGTCGGTTAGTCGGTTAGTCGGTTAGTCGGTTAGTCGTAGTATTTAATTACCTTACATTGGTTCTAACAATTTTGGCTTAAAAATGGAACACTGATGTTATCCTAAGTAAGCAATGACTTCACACCTTAACATTACTTGAGCCCCCCTCGACCATTTACGTCACTTTGCAGAGTTATCAGGCCCAAATAAATATTCTATTAAAATAAATATTGTCGCAAATTTTCGCCAATAATTTTCCATCAAACTTAATAAAGCGTGGCATTCGTTGGAGGCTATTTTTCAGATTACAAAACCTTTTAATTTTACATTTCTGTGGAATTTCATGGTACAACGTATTATCACATGATTTCCAAAATCCTGTTTTTTCCTGCTTAGGCAGGTATTTCAAGAATTCCTAATAAAATCTTCAAGGCACCTACACATCAAATTACAGCGCTCTACGCCGCCTGAGCTCTGCTGTACGTTGTCCAATCATAATAACGGAAAGGTTATATTAGTGTACACTCCGTTCGTCATGCACCGTCCATATTTCAAGACATTGGCTATTGTCTCACTGAACTCAATCAGTATCACATGAGTGATAGTTATGGCTTGAAACCCAACACAGGACTAAATTTACAGTTACAGATTATATACTAAAAAGAAATACGAGTAGGAAGCAGGAACGTATAAAAACTTTAATGGCGCAGGGTAACAAGCGAGTTGCGAGTGTAAACGCCGCGGTTGTGGGTTCGATGCCCACTCTAACAAATGAAATATTTAATATTTTTATGTCCTCGCTATAGTAACGATTGAATCGTGGCGTTAAGCTCTGCCACTCAACACGCAGTACCTCCAGATTTAGACGGAAAGTGGGTAACAGAATTATCTTATTAAGAACGCAGTGTCTTAACATCAGGTTTCCAGGTTCCCTTTGCCTACCCCCTAAGTGCAGGATACAGGTAGAAACTAAAAAAAAAACGTACAAAAATCATAAAACTGAGTGACTTATTTCCAAAACATTTCCACTTAAAATAATTCTATAAAAGACGAAAAAATATTATTTCTATGTTAGATTTTTCGTCCCTAGTGCATAAATACAAGCTTGAACATGAAAAAGCCATATTACAAATTGCAGACGCTGTAATTCAAAACGTCACTTGCTGTAATTACTTGCTCCTACGGCTAACGTTATTGCTCACCTTGTGGGTAGAATACATAGTATGTTGCATTCCCAGACGGCTTAGTAAAGAAAAGTACTAATATTTTGTAAAAATAAATATAAATACTGTAGAATCAAGATTTAAAAAAAAAATTAATAAAGAATATTTATGATTTATTATTGTGTTAAAAACAAAGGTAGGTTAAATTTGTTTTGAGAAGATGTTAAGAGGCCAGCCGTGGCGCAGTGGCACAAAGTGTGACTGTAAAACCAATTGGTTGCGGGTTCGATCCCCACTCGAGGTGATGAAATATTTACTTAAACTTATATTTCCATTTCTTCGCTCTAGTGTCGAGGCAATGCGCAACGTTGAGTTCTGTCACTCAACACGCAATGCCTCCAAAATTCGGCAGAAAGTGGGGAACGGAGTGTCTTAACACTAGGATCCCTCTGCCTTCCCTGCTGTGTGCGGGATACAGCGTGAAGCTGATAAAAAAAGATATTAAGAATATTTCTAAATTACAGAAAACAATCGTAAACCTAATCAAAGTTTATTTGTTAGGCAATTCTCAAAACAAATGTAGCCCATTTTTGTTTTAACGAAATAATAAAAGATACGCAAGACTACGTTATCAGAGCGGTTTTCATGAACTCAAATCCATCTACTTTCGAATATTTTCTATATAAAAGTAAGTTTTCTGGCATTCAACAATCAACTATAAGTTAAGATTTACCATCACGCTACTATCTTAATAATTTGTAGTAAGGAAACTGTCTTAACTAACAATTAAGTTTTACGTGAGGCCCCTATGGATCCATTACCGTGTTGTCGAGATATTGTATTAGTTGGTATAACTTCTGCGTGGTCAAATGGCAATAACTTAGAGTGTGTAACTTGTGTATGACATGACACATATGACACATTCTGAATAGCCTAAGCTTGAGGGTTGACCATGGGAACAATTGGTTACATAGCGGTATTAGGTTCCCGGTATATTTAGTTTAAAGTACCTGTCAAAGATGGTCACCGGATATTGGCCATTGGGTAATATGGTAAACTAAATTGTGACCATGTAATGGAGTTTCGATGTAAGTAGTATGGAAATAGCCACAGTGGCAATGTCTCGGAAAATTAGACGGAAAGTGGGGAATGGATTGTTTTGACACTTAGTTCCCACTTGCGAAGGTAAAAAATATATCTGTTTAGTATAAATACTATAATTAAGGTCACACACAACAAAATAAACATACATTTGCTCACTTTTTAGGGTTCCGTACCTCAAAAGGTAAAAACGGAACCCTTTTCATTTCACGTTTTCTTGATTTTATACGCACAAAGATAGGTTATAAAATAAAAAAAAATATAGAAATATATTATCGTTTAGTTATTAGATCTTTTCATTATTGAAAATTTAATGTACCTACTTGAAAAAGTTACAATTTTCTTGATGAATAATGAAAGATGAGACTGGCCGACATAATTAAAAGGCAATCATCTTTAATTTCTCGACTCTAGCGAATTTGAAATGAATTTTTTTTTAGGTTTTTATTTCCGGTAATTGTAGTTAGTCAGTATAAAAAAAAATATAAAGGTTTTTTTTTGAAAAATGAATGAGTAGTAGTGACATAACACTGTTTGTTCTTTTTGTTTTCTATCTATTAAGAAATATTGCTTGTAAAGACATACAGAATGTTTTCAATATTAATTGTCCACATATATATTTCAATACAATATAATTTTATAACAACATACAATATAATTGTACTTATAGAAGCCCGACTAGTTTCTAACTTCTGACTAGGTTCCCAACTTCCCATTGCCTACCCTGCTTCGTGTGTGAAGCTAAAAAAAATTTAACAAAAATCGAAAACCGTGCGGAAAAATACACGGTAGGAGAACTAGTCTATTATATAAAAAAATATAATGTCTAAATTGTATAACTCGATATTGACGATAATACTTCTGGATAGTATTGATATATATAACATTTATAGGCTGTTTACGATGGGTACTCCGCGTTAAATAGATAGTATAAATTCTAAGGGTAGGAAAACTGACCACTGTAAACCCTTAAATTGAAATTTAATCTACTGTTGGTATCGCTCTTAAGTTTGAAAATATGTTTGTCTATATTTCTATCTTTCATATTAATTTATTTAACTAATTTTACTATTGTTTTTTATTTAATTTATAGTATTTTTTCTATAGATTTTTTTATACTTCGCTGAGCTTGAATCCTTTTTGGTACCGATTTTTAAAAAAAACACAAAACAGCAGGGTAGGCAGAGGGAACCTAGTGTTAAGACACTCCGTTCCCCGAATTCTGGAGGCATTGCGTATTGAGTGAGTTACAATATTTTTTAAAAGAATATATTTTAAATTTTGTAATATACAAAATTATACCCGAAATAAAGGAAGTTTCATCTAAATGCGACACGGGTAATATAAAATAACCTTCTCATATGTTGCTTTTATTTGAAGTTATATGTTTTGCAGATCAAAATATAACTAGCGGTAATAAACTTGTGGAAATAGATAGTATTTCTTGGTGGTACAAAATAATATAAATGTTGTAGGGAACCTGGGAACCGAGTGTTAAGACACTTTGTTCCCGTTGAGACACTTTTGTTCCCCACTTTCCGCTGAACTCTGGAGGCATTGCGTGTTGAGTGGGGGAACTCAACATTGCGCTTTGCCTCGTTACCAGAGTGGAAATTGAACCCACGCACTGTCGCGTTTTGCTATAAACGTCTTTAGTTCTTTTATATACTTTATTTTTTTTCATTTAAGCTATTTTATATTTTAGTTTTTTTTAAACTTATATTTCTTTTAAGTTTTCAGTATTTCTTTTATTTTGCGTTACATTTTTGTTCTACCTCAATGAGCATTTACAGAGTAAGTGAGCGACTGCACAGACTAGCCAAGCGAATACCCTTTAACACAGTCTTTTTGCTTTTTATAACAGCATTTGAGTCTAATTTTAAGGATGATAGATTTTTTTTAAAAATGCTTTAGAAATTTTTATTTTGAAAATGTAATCGTTTTTTAATAAAATGTAAAGTACTTAATCGCTAGCAAAATGTTTGAAACTTAATAAAAATATGAGGCCGTCGTGGCGCAGGGGCATAAGGGTGTGATTGTAACGTGATGGTTATGGTTTCGATCCCCACTCGAGGGAATGTTTATTTATTATTTCTTAACATTTTTAATTCATCACCCTGGCACCAAGGCAAAAGCTCGGCGTTTAGTTCCGCCACTAAACACGCAATGCCTTGAAAAATTCAGCGAAAAGTAGGGTACGGAGTGTCTTTACACTAGGTTCCCTCTGCCTATCCTGCTGTATGCAGGATAAAGCGTGAAGCTGATTTATTATGAGAAAAAAAATCAGAAATCTTAATATGAGGCCAAACTTAACGCCGTGCCATGCTTTGTTAGAGAGCGACGAAACAAAAATATTAAACATTTCATTCCCTTGAGTGGGCATCAAACCCACAACCCTTGCTTCACCACTTCGTTTAAGAGATTTAAATGATTAGTCATTCTGCTTTTAACGATCGTTTATGTAAATATTCGAGTACGTTTGTAATTCGAAATAATTAATGATAATGAAACGGGGTCTCAGCATCCATTTATCATTCTGTGGTCAGACCTTCTTGTAATATGAATTAAGGAGTCCCAAATACCAGAAATGGATGGTATTAAATTATATTATATTTTGTTTTAATGTCGAAAGCATTTTAAAATTGATTTATTTCCTAATAAGAGACTAGAAGGTTGTGGCTTCGATCTATATTTGGGGGAATTAATTAGTTCGATTCCCACACGAGCGCACGATGTATTTAGTATTTTTGTTTCCTTTTTCTGGTAACGTGTCAAAGCCTGACGTTGAGTACCGCCACTCAACACGCTAAAAAGGAAAAGATTTATGTACGTTAATACCTATTAGACAAAATAATCTACTTAGTAAAATTTTACTATACATGTATTTGAATAAAAATAAAAAAAAATCAGCTTCACGCTTTATCCCGCACACAGCAGAGTAGGTAGAGAGAACCTAGTGTTAAGACACTTTGTTTCCCATTTTACGCCGAATTCTGGAGGTATTGCGTGTTAGGTGCCGGAACTCACCGCCGCGGTTTTTAATGAAAAATATAGTAAAATCAAATCAATGCGGGATACAGCGTGAAGCTTCACGCTGTATCCCGCACATAGCAGAGTCGGCAGAGGGAACCTAGTGTTAAAATATTCCGTTCCCCACTTTCCGCTGAATTCTCCTGTGCCACGACCGGCATCAAAATATATTTTTTTTTTTTTATTTTCACGCAATCATCACAATACATGAGTAAATAGAGTATAGAGATCACTCTGTTTTTCAATGATATTACTGCTGCCTGGTCGGTTTCCAGGAGGCGCGGGTTCGAGTCTCGCTACGTTCAAATTTTTATACGTTTTCTAAATAAGTATTTTTCTTTCCTAAGTGTGGATTAACACTTAATTTTTTTTTTAAATATTACTGCTTATTTAAGTGATATTATAGGTCAGGCGGTGCGTTGCTAGGCAGTATGAAGTCTGTTTCATCGATCAGTTTAAAAATAACAGTGTCAACCTTGTTATATATATATATATATATATATATATATATATATATATATATATATATATATATATATATTTATGTTCTAATTACGATATTGAGGCCAGCCGTGGCGCAGGGGCAGGTGGTCAGTTGTGGGTTCGATCGCAACTCGAAGAAATAAATTATTTATTTAAATTTATATTTTCATGACCTCGCTTTGGTGTCGAGGTAACAGCGGTACACAGCGTTGAGTTCCGCGACTCAACATGCAATGCTTCCAGAAGTCGGCGAAAAGTTGAGAACGGAGTGTCTTAACACTAGGTTCCCTCTGCCTACCCTGCTGTGTGCGGGATATAGCGTGAAACTAATTTTTTTTAAATGACTTGACTTAATAAAAAGTACTTTGATTAATGAAAGATTTTATAATTTTGAAGTCGGTTCTAAATAAAACAAACAGGCTTAGTAACTGGATATTATAGTAAGGTTGTCGTAGCATTAGCTTGACACCGACTTCTATATTACAACTCTTTCTATAATTAACTTTAATTTTTACTTTATTCTTTGAAGTCTGTTTTTGTGTTAAACAATATTTTTTTTATATTTCATTATTAAGACCCCCCGCCATAAAAGGTCTAAAATGTTAACAAACAAAGCCACCACCTACTAAAATTAACACAATTTTTTGTAACATCATGCTGTACCCCATTCATAGCAGGACAGGCAAAGGGAACCTGGAAACCTACTGTCAAAGTACTCCGTTCCCATTAAGATGAAATCCGAGGCCACGCTTTCTTTCTCTTGTTACCAGAGCGAAAAAAATAAAAATAATTGATTTCTTCTAGTGAAAATCGAACCCACAATCACCTTTACAGTTTACATTTAAAAAAATCACCTAATTTCAATTATTACAAAAGAAAAAAGACTAAAACACTCTTCAATCCTCTTATCTTCGCCATTACGAAATCCACATTCAACTTCAAACCGTAACAATTTATTAACGTTTCTAAATTCAAAGCATTATCTATACAATGTTTGAACACGAACTGAAATTCGTGTTACAAAGTTATAATTCAGTAAATCCTTTAGAACATTAAATTTATAAGTCGGTGAGGAGTGAGAGTTGGAGAGATAAGCGTTGCATTTGTGATGAACAGGAATGGGAGACGACGTGTACTGAGGGATGGCTTTATGCATAATTAAGTAGATTTATTATATATACATATAAGTAGCTATGACCTATATCTTTGTATGTATGGCAAAATAATAATTTAAAAAAAAAATTAAAAACCCACGGCGTTTAAAATCTAATTGAAAAAGCATAAAACACTTTTTAGAAAACATAAAATTGTAAATAAGCATAAAATAATTTAAAAACCGTAAGACAAATTCGGAACTGCTCTTAAATGAGATTTGGAGATGTTTTATTGCTGTGCGACATATTTCATTCTATTTATATTGTTTTGATATATTGTTTTGAGGCGCAGTTGTGGCGCAGCGGCACGAGGTATGACTGTAAAACCGACTGGTTGTGGGTTCGATCCCCACTCGAGGAGATGAAATATGAACTTAAATTTATATTTCCATTTCTTCGCTCTGAGGTTAAGCACGGCGTTGAGTTCTCCCAATCAACACGCAACGCCTCCAGAATTGGGCAGAAAGTGGGGAACGGAGTGTCTTAACGCTAGGTTCCCTCTGCCTGCTCTGCTGTGTGCGGGATACAGCATGAAACTGATTTTTTTTATATTGTTTGGAAATTTGAAATATACAATATTGTTATCGCTAACTGGTGTAAAAGAGGGTAGGTTTAGGTGAAAATAACTAGCAGCAGTGGAATTATGTCAATCAGGGGCAGTTAATTGTAGGCAACGGCCCCTATTGGAAGGAAACTCGTGTGAAGTATTGTTAGTAGGTGATACATATCACTTATTGCAATAACACAGTATTCTTATCCAAATAGCTTGGAAACATATAGACGATATGTGTTCATATAGTGTTTTTTTTTAAAAAAACGTTAACCGCTTCCGGTTTCTAACAATATTAATATTTTTAATCGTCTTCATATTAAATAACGTTACATAAAACATTCCTCGCTGAAACTTTACATTACTTCATCAAAGGTTTAAGTAGGCCTAAGCCGGATCTGTAGTGTTGTACATATGCTCACGTTCCTTTATTTATCTGTAACAGGTGGTGAAACGCTTTAACTTCCTTATCTAATAATCTTATAGTGAGATTTATAGTGTGGATATTGATGCTAGTCGTGGCGCAGGGGCACGAGTGTGTGACTTTAAACGCGACTGGTTATGGGTTCGATCCCCATTTAAGGATATGAAATATTTATTTTTATTTATATTTTAATTTCTTCGCTCTAGTGTCGAAGCAAAAGTGCTGCGTTGAGTTCCGCCACTCAACACGCAATACCTCCGGAATTCAGCCTAAAATGGGGAATGGAGTGCCCTAACATTAGGTTGTGGTGCGGAAAGCCATTGTAAATGATTCTTTGCAACAAGACAAAACGCGGTGTTCATTTCCGCCACTAAACACATTATCTCTCGTATGTTCTCTAGTGTAGAAACTAGGTTCCCTCTATATACCCTACTATTTAGGGGATATAGCGTGATGCAAAATATGTTTTGTCTCTTTGTTAAATCAAAATATAGGCTCACATGGTAAAAAAACAAATTTGCATGTAACGAAAACGTAAAACGTTATTTCAGTGATGCTGCTGTACATATCCACTGCTAGAAGTTAACAAATCAAATGTTGTATCAATCTTCTATTAATTAAAAAAATCTAAATATTTCTATACTTTCGAAACAGACCAATGTCTAACTTTAAATATGATGATTATGGATTCGATCTCCGCTCTGAGGATTTAAAATATTTATTCTTCTTCACGCTTCAGTAAAACTAAGCACTGCGTTATGTTCCGGCATTCCACTTAAGCAATATCTCGTTTTTAGTTCATTGTTGCATTTTCTGTAGGTTCACGCTAAATCCCGCACATAACAAGGTAGGCAGAGGGAACCTGGGAACTTAGTTTTAAGAAACTCCGTTTAAATTAAGATACTTCCGTTGACCATTTTCCACCGAATTCTGGAGGCTTTGTATGTTGAATGGCGGCACTCAACACCGCGCTTTGGCTAGTTACTAGAAAGAGGAAATGGAATATTAAATATTTCATATCTCTAAAAATAAAATAAATTTGCTCTACCTGTTCTTCTTACCTGGGCTTTATCATTTTAATTTAATAAAAATGTACTAATGGCCCCCTGCCTGTATTTGAACCACCACCACCACTTTAAACTTGCAGCAAGAAAGAACATGGAACATGGTATAAAGACACTCGAGTTTCGGCTTTCCAATCCTAGAATTGCAGTCATTGCGCGGTGTTTCAGCAACGCCACGATTGTGTTACGGGAATGCGGAAATAAAAACAATTTAAATAAAATTATTTACTATTTTTTTAAGTTCTTATTCCGAAATTACAAAATGTATAAGAAATTTAACGTAACGAGATTTGAACCTGCGCCGTAAATACTCACAAATATATTCAATATACAGATACATATTTAAACTCTGTTTTTGTAATATACAGGTAGATATAACAAAAAAATATTTACCCTCCATTTATAATCACTATAAAGGGGAACCCCCGGAAAACCTTCACATCTAAAATATAAAATCTATTCATTTGACAAAGTAAAAGCGACAAGGACAGATACACAAAGTGGTCGCCATTTCAACTTTCCTTACAATTTGTGCCTTAGCGCGCTACAACGTAAATCACTTGGAAGGGAAGTACTTGCTTTGTTCGGTAACGAATGTTCGTGCGCGTCATATGGGATGTATTAAATTTAACTTTTTGTATAGTAGTTTTATTTTTTAATGTTTTTAAATTTATATTGCGTAATGAGTAATGGTTGTGGGCTCGAATCCTTCTCGGGGTAACGTATTATTTGCCTATCAATTTACGTAGCTTATTTCATAGAAAATTAAAACACATGTCTGCAAATTTAATTCTGTTAAATTTAATAATTTATAAAAACTGACTGATTTAATTTTGCGGTGGGGGAATTCGACTCGTACTTGACTGGTTTTATTCTTGTATAGAAACTGATTTCAAGAAAATTAAGAAAATGCACAGAACACCAAGAAATGTTGGAATATTATTCTAATATTTTTTCAATTGCACAGAGTCGGATTTCTCAGAAGAAAAGCTTTGTTTAAACTGAAACAAAGTAGCGACAGTGTTTGTTACGTCCTTTTATACTGTACAGAAGTACAGTCGTAGCAGTACAGTTTTTTATAGCACTTCGTGAAGTTATCACGCTGCATTCCTATAGCAGTATCCTTCTATCACAGGAACCAAGTGCTACTTAAGACAATCTATTCTTCCAAATTTTTGAGAGGAAGTCAACGCCGCGCTATGATATTTAACCAGATCGAGGAAAAAAATATTCATTCTCCAATGGGAATCGAACGGACACTCGCAGACCATTGTCATCAAAAAATTGTCAACTCTTAAAAGTTGCACTTCCCGTTGACGTTCATTCCTGAAATTGATATGCAATCCTCTTGTACTCTATTTTTTTTCAAAATGTAATATAACAATGCAATCCATTTCTAACCTTTTTACAGTATTCTTATTTATTTATTTCTTCAGAAAAAACCAAATAAAGAATATATATATGCCTAACATATTTCCAGTTTCACGCTCTGTCCCCCATATTAATAAGCAGAAAGGGAGAACCTGGTGTCCAAACACTTCTTTACCAGCTCGAACTCAACATATTCCGTCTTGGATATATTGGTTGGTCTCGACAGAGGAAAAAAATGAATATTATCCATTTCCCCAATCTGGAATCGAACTCTTAACCACAGCATTTACAGGCAGATACGTTCACAGCAGAAATAAGAATAATTCTGCTGAAAAATTATGGTTTTACATTACGCGTTATTCTTATGTACTCATATTTCTTGGTCCCCTTAATTTCCCGAACGCACCGCAGTCGTGGATCGTGATACCTTTTGTGATGTCTGCATTAATCTTGCGTTGATGCGAGGTGCGTGACATTTGGTGGTTCCTTTGTGTATGTACGCTTATCTTTGTTACATTAGTCTTTTTGTGTGTTTCCCTTATAATCTGATATCTTACTTGGAATTGAACCTGCTATATAGATTTTCTGTTTTGCTTCTTTTTTAATTTTAGAGATTTTGAGCTTTGATGAAGACTTCCATGTCGCGGCTTATCCTAACATAATTCAGAGGAAAATGGTAAACGGACTGCTTATCGTCTACCTTATGCAGGGTACAGCGATAATCTAAAAAAAAACCATAAAGACCGAACTCATAAAATGACCTATGTACAGTCAAAGCTACCATCGTGGTAGTCGTTTTAGTTTCAACTTTGTCAAATGTATTTTTTTAGTTTCACTCTTTATGTAAAAAAACTTCGGCAAAGGGAATTTGGGAAAATCGTGTTAAAACATTCCGTTCTCCATTAAGACATTTTGAGGGTAAGTTCCACACTTAACGCCACTTTTTGCATTGTTACCAGACCGAGGAAAATATTAAATATGTCATTCCCCCAAGTGAGACTCAAACCCATAACCCTCGCGTTTATGTCTCACAGTTATATTCCTGCGCTACGGCTTGATCTGTTATTAAATGTAGTTAGGATGAAAAATAAGGTCAATATTATCAGTTGTACTGAGTTGGTGAGAGTAGTGTCTTAACACTAGGCTCTCTGTGCTTAACCTACTACATAGATGAGTTGAGGAATGTAGAAAGAAATGAGATCTGTTAAGGAAAAATAATAGTATAAAATAAAAACATAACTCTTTGCACTGAATACAAGGATTGAAACTATTAGTAACATTTCCTCCAAATTTAGCATAGCTAAACTATAAAAATCTAAACCATTTTCCATCCTATCCCTAGGGAAACTACACTATTCTTTGGAAAATCCCATTGTCTATCCTATCCCTAATTATTGATTTTTACAAAGCCGGAGAGGCCGGTCGTGACACAGCGGCACGAGGTGTGACTGTAAAATCGACTGGTTGTGGGTTCGGTCCCCACTCGAGGAGATGAAATATTTACTTAAATTTATATTTCCATTTCTTCGCTCTGGTGTCGAGGTTAAGCGCGGCGTTGAGTTCTGCCACTCAACACGCAATGCCTCCAGAATTCGGCAGAAAGTGGGGAACGGAATGTCTTAACATTAGGTTCCCCCTGCCTACCCTGCTATGTGCGGGATACAGCGTGAAGCTGATTTAACTTTTTTTACAATAAAAATACGGGATAAGATTGCCTAACTAGTAATTAACATTTAATCGTCAAGGCACGATAAAAGTTTTTAATTGACTTTTCGCCTTCGCACCTCCCTGATCCTTTCTAACTGATAATTGGTGATTCACTTTCTTTTAACAAGTCGTGGGATAAAGGGCTTATTCAATTTTGAACTGGTGTTTTCATGCTTTAAGTTCTAAAGGAGGAGGAGTTGTCTTAAGGATCTTTAATTAAGAAGTTTGTAGATACTTAATTTTTATATTATGAATATCCTGCTGATAGTATAAGTATCTTTTTTATGGAGGCCGTCGTGGAGCAGGGTCTCAAGAGTGTGACTGTAACGCGACGGTTGTAGGTTCGATCTCCACCCGGAGGAATGAAATATATTATTTATTAATATTTTAATTTCTTCGCTCTGGCACCAAGGTTGATTGATGGAGAGAAAGACCAGCGTTGATTTCCGCCACTTGACACGCAGTCGATAAATTCGGGGGAAAGTGGAGCACGGTGTGTCTTAACACTGGGTTCCCTCTGCCTAGTCTCATATTTGTGGGATACCACCTATAACTAAAAAGCATCATAAGTGAATCAGTATTGGCGCCAACATTGATTCAACCAACTTCAGCTTTAAAATAATCACATGTAGAGATAGCAATACTTATTTATAACGAAACATCATAAATAAGTATATTTTCGCTTCGATCATAAAGAGAGCCAAGCCACATATTATAAGTTTCAAGATAATTAAAAAGGAAGTGAAACAATTGAATTAAAAATATAATATGTACAAAAAATCAAATTTCAAATCACATCTGGAAATAACTTAGACTTTTTCCTCTAAATCGTCTAATACTGCGGCCTGGAAATAACTAAGAGTTGTGTGTTGTGAACTATAAATGTATTCCAAGATGGAGGAAAGAAATATTTAATATTTTGATTTCCTCTCTCTGGTATAGAAGTTGAATTTCGAGACTGAATATGTGTATTCTTAATAAATCAGTGAAAAATGTGGAACGGAAGTGTCTTAATAGGAACCTGGTTTCTAGATTCCTTCTGCGTACCCTGCTGTGCTAGCATATTCAACCAAACAAACTATTCAACTTTAAAATATTGGTATAGAATATTTCAAAATTTGTAATATGTGGGTTGACCCTCTTCACCTCTAAAGCAACGATATGTTTGTTTGTATAATCGTCAGTTATCATCTGACCACTGACATGGGCGGTCGGTAATCAATGGAGCTGTACATTTTTATTAGTGCCTTTCTAATTGCTGGCTCCACAGCGAATTGGGTGGCCGATTATGGCCCTTCTAAATCTGTTTTATATTCTGGATATATTAATTGTGAGTATTTTGATGTGGTTTCTCTTTTTTATCTTTTTTGGCATAGGAAGAAAACATGTGTTTAACTGGGATTAGATGCCTATAGATATCTATGAGTAAGGAAATTGGTAATAAATTACTAAGTATAATAACTTTTGTGTATTTTATCTTATTTCTTTCTTATTATGTGTTAAAAATATCTATATATTCAGAAATACATATTTATTTAGAGTAAGGTAAGGTTAATTGAAGTTGAATCTTTGCAAGGTCTTTTGTCAAGGTGTTGAGTAGATCTGTCGTTACTAGTATTGCTATTAGACACCAAAAGGATTCTTGTACCTGTTTTTAGTATATTGTATAGAATATTTTCTCTTTGTTTTTTTTTTTAATTTTGATATTACGACAGAGAAAACTGATTGAGTCACTTTATTCTACACTTTTCGCTATCACATACTTCTTATAATAGGCACTAACTACTAACCAGAATAAGGAAAGATCATATTATAACCAAAATTAATGCTTATTTAAGTTCAAAATTCGTAAACATTTGCGTTCTTAATGTATTAAGAACTACATGGTCTTACTTTACGTCGATGATGTCATATAAGATTTAGTACTATTATATAAATCAGTTAAATCGTTTCTATTCATAAGAGTGTATGACTTACAGTGACCTTTGCTGAGGAAAATAATCGATCAATAAGAGGTATATAATATAAAATAATAAAAAGTATGATTATTGTGGCTATCCGTGACGTACAAGTGCGCGACTGTAAAGGCCAGAAGTTGTGGGTTCAATTTCATTAACATTTTTAAATGTTTTCCTGGCTCTGGTAACGGATTACGAATTAGATGTCTTAATGGGAACGGAGGCTCTTAACACAAGGTTCTTGGCGCAGCGGGACTGTACACTCGATAATTGTGGGTCCGATTCTCACTTGGGAAAACAAATTATTTTAATTTCCTCATTCTAGAACCAAGACAAAGATCCGTGGTGACTTCTGCTACCAAATAAGTTGTTCGAGGCTGTATAGTTATTTTTCATTTTTTGAAAGGTACATTTGATGAAATATAACTTTTATCTCATATAAACAATTTTGTAAATAATTTTGTATACATCCTAATCCTTTTAACTTCTCCTAATTTTTACCTTTACTATCATATTTTTAGTATTTCATTATTTCAACTAAATATAATTAACAATTTTATTTAAAAAAATAAATAAATAATAAGCCTTCATTTAAATGAAATCATATATTAATAAAATAATTTATTTTAATTATAATAAATGTACAGTAATAAGTTATCGGAATATTAATTATTGTGCCGCAATCAAATATGAAATGCGTTGGCGATAAATTATATAGACGTTGTATTGTCTTCGTTTACAATATTAATTTACAGATCGTTAAATATTTAACAATTAAATTTGATTTATGATTTTATTTTGATTTTTGACCTTTATTAATTTAACTTGATTTACGACTTGATAACTTTAAAACTGCACAAGATGGTTAACATTGGGTTACTTATTTTAGATTTTTTATGTAATTTTAGTCGTCATCTAAAAAAATATAAATCAGCTTCACTCTGTATCCCGCACACAGCAGGGTAGGCAGAGAGAACCTAGTGATAAGACACACCGTTCCCCACTTTCCGGTAAGTTCTGGAGGCATTGCGTGTTGAGTGGCGTAACACAACGCCGCGCTTTGCCTCGACAGAGCGAAGAAATGAAAATATAAATGTAAATAAATATTTCTTTTCCTAAATGAGTGGGGATCGAACCCACAACCAGTCGATTTTACAGTCACATTTTGTACCCCTACGCCACGACTGGCCTCTGCGTCGTCATCTAAATACATGCATATAGAGAGCGAATACTGTGGATAGCAGAATAATGGGTTTCTTGAATCTCCGTTCTTTAAAATAGATCTAAAATGATCCTTTTTCACTTTCAGGTGACCATAACAAGACTGAGGACGTAGATGTGAGTGACATACAAGTATACTTCTATGATTTTCAAAATAATTACAACTTGAGTTACACTATAGATGGCGCTCTTCAGGCATTCACAAAGGTCTATAATTTAGATGTTTCCAGACGTCTCATAGTATTTGTTCCTGGCTACAAATCACATATCGTTAAAAATGCTTCGGAAACTATTCGTGCCGCCTTCAAAGATGTACCAAATATATATCTGATGATATTGGATCATTCATCCTACACATCAGTTGATGGAGGAGAACGGAGAAGTTATGAGCGTTCTGTATTTTACGCTTATTATCTGGGAAAGGCTATAGGGGAGCTTCTAGCAAGATTCAGGACTTATGGATTTTTGTCGAGTAAAATACACTGTATTGGACATAGCTTAGGAGGACAAATTCTAGGATATGCTGGAACGACCTACACAAATACAACCGGAGAAAAAATCTGGCGAATAACTGGCATCGATCCAGCAGGACCATGTTTTTCCAATAGTTTCATCCAAGAACAACTAAGATCAGGTGTAGCGGATTTTGTGGAAGTATATCATTGCAATGCAGGAAATTTGGGCACAACAAGTGTTTTGGCGGACGAAGATTTCTTTTTCAACGATGGAAAAACTCAGCCTCACTGCGATACTAACTTCTTCACTAGTCTCGGATATTCCGCAGTGAAGTGCAGTCACAAATCTTGTATGAAATATTGGGCGGATACAGTACAAAATCCAGGGTATCTAGCGTGGAAGTGTGATTCATTTAAAGATTTTTCCAAAGGTAAATGTTTTGAAAATGAAGTTACCACCGCTGGATATTTCAATCCGGGAAACATATCTGGTGTTTTTTATGTGTCTACAAAGAATTATAAATCGTAATTAAGAAACGTCACTTTTTTACTTAGACTTTCAATATGTATATTGTATGACCGTAGTGATTTTTTTTTAAATAAATGAGTAGTTAGTAAGGTATTAATTAATTATTTAAAAAAGTATTAATGCAATAAATGCTAAAAAGATTTTCTGTAATGCGTTATTTTTCTATACATTAAACGATAATTTATATCGTATTTCAACGTTTCCACTTCCATTTGTGGTATTATACGCAGTTCCAGATTTATGTCCTCAATCGCAATAAAATATTCATAGTAAGAAAAATATTACCTTAATTTATTGCTTTCAAACTGGACGATTTATAACAGAAGAGACGATTTAGAACAGAGTTGGATAGACTTTGTATTTTTTCTGTTATAAAAATTGTATAAATTATTTTTTTGGTTAACTATAGTAACTATTTAGTTGGGTGACGTATAACCGTATAGGGTTGAGTATCGTATTCCAATGGTCGTGGGTTCAAACTCAAAGTCAAAATTAAATAATTTTCATATAAGGAAATTTTTACATTTCACTTCTAACTTTTTACAAGAGCCGGTAAATGAAAAAAAAAATTCTCCTGAATGGGAATATAACCCACGACCCTTGCATTTAAATTATATATTATTTTTATAAAATTTTATCATTTTATACACAGCGTGTATCTACATTTATATAAGTCTTATATTTTCCTTTTACGTTTTTGCTAACTTGTGTCAAGGAAAAAGTATCAGGAAAAATATAATATAGACTCATTACTTACGTTTCTTTGTCAATATACGATCCCTTCTATGTAGTTATTGATACTCGAACATTATTTTTTTTTTTGCACTTCTGATAGTAAAACGAAAATATAAGAAATAAAAAATATTTTTTTTTTATATTTTTCTATTCTATATTACGTTGTAATCCACAAACAGCAGGATAGACAAAGATAAAGAAGAGAAAAACGATACATTGCGAGTTAATTTGCGGAACTCAACGGCGTGCTTTGTCTTGGTAAGCGAGGAAATGAAACTAATTCATTCTCCCGACTGGAAAAATTGAAAACTGAAATTGAACCCAGCACGTTTACAGTATTACGCTGCCACTGCACCACGACTGTCTCACCTCCTTGAAAATATTTGTCAACGTTTTTTCACTTCATTTAGCAGGAACAGAATTCAATAAACTATTTTTATTGTTATTTGAAATAGACAAATCACATTGCTTGCCTTATTATTAAATTAAATAAAGATAAAAAAAGTCAGCTTCACACCTAGTGTTAAGACACTCCGTTGCTCACTCTCCGCCGAGTTCTGGAGGCATTGCGTGTTGAGTGGCTGAACTCAACACCGCGCTTTGCCTCGACACCAGAGCGAAGAAATGAAAATATAAATATAAATAAATATTTCATTTCCTCGAGTGGGGATCGAACCCACAACCAGTCGATTTCACATCCAGATATATAATACCTTATTATTAAGGGAGAAATATTAAAAATATAAAATAAATTGTCATAATAAAAATTAGCTTGTGGGATATATTATTTTCACTTCTGTTCCACTCTCTAAATTTGCGAGCAAAGAGCGAAGCCGAAGCCAAAGGATACTGTTAGGACACTCCGCTCTCGACTGTCTGTCAAACGGAACGGAACCTAACTTGGCGGAACTTAACGCCGCGCTTTCCCTTGAGTGAGAAGTCAGACGCTGTTGATCTTTTCACGACAGCCACATAAAAAAAACCTATATTAAGACATAAATAGGTCTCTTATTTACCTATTATACCACAAAATTAATAGTAACTTAAGTACATAACTTGCATGCAGTTATTACTGTAATATAAAGCACATTAGTAGTTCCAATACATTCACTTAATGCACTACGTTAAGGAAGACACGCTATAAATTGTGTTTCTCTTAGAGCTGCGACACTTTGTCGATGTTTATTAAATTATTTTTTATATTTATTGCTTTCTTTTTTTTTGGAGAGAGACAGAGGAAACTCGGTGTTAAGACATTTCGTTTGCTATATACTGCTCAATTTTCGAGACATTGCGTATTAAGCGGCTGAACTAAATCCCGCGCTTTGCGTCAACATCAGAGCGAAGAAATGGAAATATAAATTTAAGTGAATATTTCGGGTTTTAAAGTCACACTGTGTGCCACTGCGCCACGACTGGCCTCAAGAAAATTGTTGATATTTTAAATAACGTGAGACAAATAACTCAAACGTGTAGCGTCTTACTTCCCCCTCTCCAACCCTTATTACTCATAAATAAAAAATTAGCTTCACGCTGTATCCCGCACACAGCAGGGTAGGCAGAGGGAACCTAGTGTTAAGACACTCCGTTCCCCACTTTCTGCCGAATTCTGGAGGCATTGCGTGTTGAGTGGCAGAACTCAACGCCGCGCTTAACCTCGACACCAGAGCGAAGAAATGGAAATATAAATTTAAGTAATTATTTCATCTCCTCGAGTGGGGATCGAACCCACAACCAGTCGATTTTGCAGTCACACCTCGTGCCGCTGCGCCACGACCGGCCTCTATTCCTCATCAACGGTAGATTTTTGTTTCGTTGTTTACATCAGTGTCAGTGCTGCTCGACAGCGATTCAGATTGTTGGGTGTGTTACATTTTTGGTGCTCATCTAAAGTAAGTACTTATAATTTAATTACATAACTCAAAGGATTTATGTTAAAATTTTGAGCTTTCATCTTATATTGTAGAAAAGGGCCTCTCTTAGTATATATTTTAGTTTTGAAGAATAACATGGTAGGTAAAAGCGCAAAATATTTATTTTAAAAAATCTTTAATTATTTGAATCGTATTATCGGGGGCGAAGGGTTATTTCATATTTAAGGTTCATGATTATTTTTCAAACATTCGTGTTCGCCTCGGTCTAATCTACATAAATACCCAATTCGAAAATTATATTTTATATATTGCAAGGCATCTAAATAGTCAATTTAGTTGAGTTAAGAAAAAAAAAACACACACACACATGCATGTATTTAAAGTTAACAAAGTTTTGGCTTCTAACTAATAAAAAATGATAAATTATATCGATATCAATCGGTGCCATCACTAATAATACATTTACCGCGAATGTGTTCCGGCAAATAATTGAGTGCAGTTGTTTCGAAACGCCTACGTTTAGTGTTAATGATACCTGGGGACTAACATTTGAGCTATTAACTATAGTTGCAAAGTACCCTTGTACTTTAAATATTTAATTTTCAAGAAAAATATATTTACAACTTAATAATTAGTACGGTGTCAGCGGGGGATCTAAATACACGATTTATTAATATCTAATTAATAGTTGTAAATTATTGAGGCCAGACGTGGTGTATGGAGACAAAAGGGCGACAGGTTGTGCCTTCAATTTCCACTCGAGGTAATTAAATATTAAATATTTTTTTTTCGCGCTCTGGTAACGAATGCGGAATTGTCTTAATGGGCGTCGTCACACTAAGTTTCCTTAGTGTTACTCCTGTACTTACTCCCAGGTTTACTCTGCCTACACTGCTATGTGCTGGATACAGCGTGAAGATGCAATAGCAATTAACAACTTAAAAAAAAAAAAATCAGCTTCACGCTGCATCCTGCACACAGCATCGTAGGCAGAATGAACCTAGTGTTAAGACACTCCATTTCTCACATTCCGCCAAGTTCTGGAGGCATTGCGTGTTGAGTGGTGGAACTCAACGCCGCACTGTGCCTCGACACTAGAGCGAAGAAATGAAAATATAAATGTAAATAAATATTTGATTTCCTCGAGTTCGGATTGAACCCACAACCAGTCTTTTTCAGATTTTACAGTCACACTTTGTGCCCATGCGCCACGACTGGCTTCAATAATTAACAACTGAAATAGTAATGACTTGCTCAAAGTGATACAACAGTCAATTTATTTTTAATATCTTCTATTATGTTAGTCCCGTTACTGGGACAATGGGCGAAAACTAGAGATTTGATGGTTCAAGTAATTTTATAATTAACTAGAGGGCGCGCGCGGCTTCGCCCGCTTATTAGGAGTGAATTCTAAAAAAACCACGAAACATGTGTTCAATAAAATATTTTTAACAGTCTGAATTTAATTTTTTTATAAAAATCGGTGGCAATATAAAGATTTTTCCATATAAACTTTCAACCCCTTATTTGAACCCTTAGGGGGTGAATTTTTAAAAACCATGAAACACGTGTACAATTAAATATTTTTAAGAGTCTGAATTTCAAATTTTATAAAAATCGGTACAAAAATCGGATTAATTTTTTTTTCCATACAAACTTTCAACCCCTATTTCATCCCTTTAGGGTAAAAATTTATCAAATTTCCTTCGTAGTGGATGTCTAGAATATGAAAATAAACATCTGCCCAAATTTCACGTTTCTACCATCAGCGGTTACGGCTCTGCGTGCGTCTTACCTCAGTCAGTCAGCACAAGTCCTTTTATATATATAGATTTCGAATCTGATGTGAAGTGTAGAATATGTAGGTACGGTAATAACAATAGCATAATTAAGATTCTAAAAAAAGTTTCATTAATTCCAAATAAAATTTACTTAATTTAAATTTTTAAGTTTTTGGAGATTATTAGTACACAAAATTTTAGAAATATGGACGCTCCACATTCTTAGCCACGGCTGTATATGAAGCAGTTTAAATATTTTATGTGATAGTCGCTGAAAAAAATACAATGTATATTGCAAAAAACGCTAACCTGGCCTTTCATAACACTTTAAACTGTGAACATTTTTCGTTAAAAATGAATAAAATACCTACGGCTATAATGGCTTTATTTTCATATTTTCTTGTTTAAACTTCGTTCTAAATGCTTATATTACGATTCATTAAATATTCAGTTTATATTTAAACTAAGTGTTGTAGAATAAGGCTCGTCCGGGTTACCTCTATACCAAAAAAAAACATTAGTGATTAAAAATAATATATAATATTTCTATTTTAGGATTCCGTACCTCAAAAAGAAAAACACGCAATGCCTCCAGAATTCGGCACAAAGTGGGGAACGGAGTGTCTTAACACTAGGTTCCCTCTACCTACCCTGCTGTGTGCGGAATACACCGTGAAGCTGATTTTTTTAAAATATTTTTCAAGTGTTATTCCACACTTAGGAATTTAGGATTTTTATACGTTTTCTAAATTAGTATTTTTCTGATTTATTTTATTTTTTTTTTTAAAAGAAAAACCGGAACCCTTATAGGATCACTTTGTTCGTCTATTCGACTGTCAGCGAGCATTTATCTCAAAAACCCATGGATGTGCTGATCTGAAATTTATATAAAATATTCCGATGTGCGGTCCCTTGGACCACAGAAAAGATCAAGCTTCTAGGTCAACACAATCAAAATATACGTTTATGCATCGATCTTGCTTCATTGTATGAATTTCGCGTGCTTTTGCCTTGGTACCAAAGCGAAAAAATGAAAATAATAACTTAGCTTCACGCTTTATCCCTAGCGGGATAGTCAGAGAGAACGGAGCGCCCAACGGTACGGTATGAAAATATAAATAAATAAATAATAATCCATTGCTCCGAATGGGAATTGAACCTACAACCATTGCGTTTCAGTCACACCCTTGCAACCATGCGCCACGACGTTCTATTTGCAGACATTATGGAGAAAAATATTTCCTAAAAGATTAAAAACCGATATCGGCCTTTAATGTAGACTTACATAGAAAGCTTTATCTATCTATCTATATCTTATAAGCGTCTCAAGGCATGTAGCAGTAGTTTCTAAATAATCTAATTTGCTGTGCCAGCATGATTTCACGGTAGACGCGCTCTAAGGCGTTAAGGTTTATACTATACCTGAATCGCCTAGGGCCTATCTCAAAATTACCTGCTTGGGAGTTATATCTTTCTTGCAAAGAAATTAAGCTCTTATGGCACTGATGATCTCAGTGTAATTTGTTGGTTTATTTAAAACTTTTGTTCAGCTTCACGCTGTATCCCGCATATATCAAAGTAGGCAGAGAGGGTCTAGTGTCAAGACACTCCGTTCTCCTCTTCAGTTGAGACAATATGTGCTAAGTGGCGAAACTAAACGCTACGGCGCGTTGTCACGTAACAAACAATAATGTAATAACATAATTATGTAATGGTGAGACCAGTCGTGGCGCAGGCAGAAATATGTGACTGTAAACACGATAGGTTACGGGTTCGATTTCGATTTCGTGGAAATGACATATTTAATATTTTGGTGCTCTGGTGTAGAGGCCAAAGGACGATATTGAGTACCGCCACTCAACACGCAATCCTCCATAATCCAGCGAAAAATACAGAACGGAAGTATCTTAAACGTTCCCAGGTTCCCTTTGCCTACCTTACTATATACAGCGTGAAGCTAAAAAAGATATATACCTAATTTTATACATACATATTCATTAATTCTCTTTACAAAGGGCTCAGATTTACCAGTGATTGGACAGGTGTATGTATAAACAAGCAACCCTAAACGGTTTGTGGTCGAACTCTCATTACGCATAGGCCGAAATGGTAAAATTCGATACGCTAGAACAGTTTAGTTGGGGCTTTGCAAAGCTTAGTACATCTTTAGAATAATAAATCTATTTATATTGTTAAATCCTTTTATAAATTGTTGAATGAAAAGGTTGTTCTGGGTTCGATTTTAAACACGAAGATCTATTTATTTACTTTTTTTTCTATTGTACGTTTTTACTCGCACAACAGTGTAAATGTAAATGAAAACTTTATGTTAAAATATCGAGATTTGCACTTTACTTACAAATTTCACGCATAGCGTATTAAGAGGCGGAATTTAACGCTGTATTTTGTCCTATTAGAGCTGTGAAATGAAAATGGCGGCGTTGAGTTCTGCCACTCAACACGCAATGCCTCCAGAAATCGGCAGAAAGTGGGGAACGGAGTGTCTTAACATTAGGTTCCCTCTGCCTACCCTGCTGTGTGCGGGATACAGCGTGAAGCTGATCAAATGAAAATAATTAAAACAAACTTACTCTTTCGAGTGGGAAATGAACCCATAAGCATTATGCATTGCTATTTCACTGCGCTACGAGAGCCTGACAAAAAAATTATAGATAACTAAAGTAAGAAATAAAAATAATAAAATCATGTTTTAATTATGTCCCACTTCAAAGTAAAGATAATTAAGAAATAATAAACAAAATTATTGATTGAGATCGCCGTGGCATAGTATCTGATTTTAAACGCGGTGGTTATAAGTTCGATACCTATCTAGGGATGATAAAGTGCACCTCTAACTTCCACCATCCAACATGGGCAAAAGGGTAACAGAGCGTTTCCTCTGCCTATCTTACTATATGCGTGAAAAAATACGAATTATTGACGTAGTTTTGCTTTAGAATCAAAGGAAGAGGGTTCTCTTTTGAAGTCGGTTAAATAATAATTGACAGCAAAATAGTATTTTCTGTTCTATGCTATAGTTCTATGCTATAGCATTAAGGTAATCTGAACCCCTAAAGTTATTTAAAGCCCGCAAACGTCGACCTGTAAGTAACCTTTGTAAGAAATAGAGCATGACATGTTTCGCTTCAATTCCTCCTCACAATTTCAACCCTTTTATAAGGGTAAAAATGGGTTGTTATATAATATACTAGCGATCCACTCACTTCTTCGCCTGCTTGAATAACGCAATTACGTACTTATTAAACTGGATTACTTACGTGTTTTAATAATAGACTGGATCCCAGGGCCTCCAGACCTACGTCATTTTAGCAGTGCTGAAATTTGGGGATGAAAAGTCTAATATGTAGTTAAGACGGTATGCGTACTTGCTAACTTGAAAGTAGAGCCTACTCAGAAGTAGCGGCAACGTATTTAAATATGTTATTAAAAAAAATAAAAAATCAGCTTCACGCTGTATCCCGCACACAGCAGGGTAGGCAGAGGGAACCTAGTGTTAAGACACTCCGTTCCCCACTTTCTGCCTAATTCTGGAGGCATTGCGTGTTGAGTGGCAGAACTCAACGCCGTGCTTAACCTCGACACCAGAGCGAAGAAATGGAAATATAAATTTTTAAGTAAATATTTCATCTCCTCGAGTGGGGATCGAACCCACAACCAGTCGGTTTTACAGTCGTGCCACTGCGCCACGACCGGCAAAAATAAGAATATTTTTAAAAAATGTATATTTATTATTACTAGACCCTTTACGTGGGCCTTTACTCCTACCAGACGTCCTAAAGGTTGTTTAAAGTTATTGCAAAGTACGTTATATAAGCAAGCTTTAATTTTATATATATTATTTACGGACTAAGTCAAGACCCCGTATAAATACCAAGACCAATCCGATGGCTGAAACATCCTCCCAGACAGAGACGTGCCTGTCTTTGGAGCTACTTCAGAAATGCCCCCACTTTCAAGTTAGTGAGTACGCATGTGTCTTAATGACATATTAGATTAATAGTCCTCAAAATTTCAGCTTTGCTAAAATGACCTAGGTCTAGCGACCCTGAGATCTTGAGCTATAACATTATGATTCTAAAGACAATATCTATACATTGAAGACCAAAAGTTTTTAGCCAATTCAATAACGTAGTAATCTATAGCAATTTAAAAATATACAGATATAACTGTTATTTATGAACCCATTAAAATAAAACAAAAACTAAATTTTAAAGAAAATTTTGCTGTTGAGTTCTAACATTCGACACAAAAAAAAATTGAATCAGGCACCCATTTCTATGTTACATAATTAAACACAAAATACAAAACCATAAAAGAATAAATAAAGTTGCGTTAAAACAGTTCTAATATTCTGCTTGAACAGTTTTTAATTATAATTTTTCCCCTAAATACCTTCCCCATTCGCCGCCCTAATGTTTTTGTTATTTAAAAAAGCATTTATTATGAAAACGGTTTATGCTGAACAAAAGTAGGTGTTTTACTTAATTATCATTTAGATATTAGGATTTTTTTCTTTTTATCATTCCCGTTTTTATGATCCTCGTATTTCATTTTTTGCTTTATTAATATTAGGCCTTTGTGGTGGTACAGTGAAAAAAAATATATCTTTGACAGAAACGCAGCTCTGTATAATTCTTGCATAGAAATAAGAAATAGGTGCGGGTTAACAAATCGGAAAATAAGGAGCGGCGTTAAGTTACGACCATAAGCACTTTGGAAAACATAATAGTTATCAACCCTTGCATAGCATTGTGAGCTTAAATTTTATTAGAATGAATATCTATAAATAGACAGAAGTTTTTCTGGCAAGGTTAGATAAAAGACTAATGTAGTTTGTTTCTGTGCAGTATGTAAAGTGCTTCGTTTATGTTTCGCCATATGATCATATATAATAAAGAGTTTTTTATACATTTATTTATTAACTATTATTTATTAGTATTTGAAGTCCGTCGTGGCGCAGGAGCACAAACAAATGTATGACTGTAAACGCGACTGGTGGTGAATTCGATCCCCATTTTAGGAAATGAAATATTTATTTAAATTTATATTTTACTAACTATTTATATTTAAATAACGTTGACTTTCCCCACTAAACAAGCAAAACCTCCAGAATTCGGCAGAAAACGGGTACCCGAGTGTCTGAACATTATGTTCCCTCTGCCTACCCTGCTGTGTGCAAGATACATCGCGCAGCTGATTTAATATAATATACAGTATTTAAAATTATTTAGACATTTAATATCATAAAAATTGACGTCGCAACTTTGTAGGTTAAATGATGATCCGTAAAGATTCCAAACAAAAAAAAAAGGTTTACTAAGAAAAAACATCAAATACTTAAAAGGATAGAACAGTTAATAATATGAAATAATTAATTTTCTCTAATATCACAGAGTTCGAGCTCAGCTTGCAGGGACAATTCAGTAAGTGCTAGCGCGGAGCCACGTCCCATTTTAAGCTGCATTACGTGATCGTTATGTTTAACAGATATTATGTGTTTGTAGACTGCTGTATGGTATAGGGTAAGAGGAGAAAGCGTATTGCTTGATTTTTTTTTGGCTTCACGCTGTATCCCGCATATAGTGGATTCGCCGGAGATAATGTAGTGTTGAGACACTCCGTTATCCACCTTCAGTCGAATTTTCGAGGCATTCTCGGTACCAGAGCGAAGAAATGAAAATATTAATAAATACTAATTCATTTTTCCAAGTAGGGATCGAACCCATGGCCATCGCGTTATAATTACACGTTACGTTGTGTGCCTGCGCCATGACGGCCTCAAGTATTAGTACTTGAATATCATATATTTAAATTTATATTCAACATAAATTAAAAACTTAACTGCATTTTTTAATATGTTTTTTTTAAGTAATTTTAGTAATTCAACGTGCATCACCAATATAATAAGAGAACGGAGAAATCTTGAGCTTTAATTTCATTTTGAGTGAACACAGAACTTGGCCCCTATTTTCGCTTGTTTGTGGGTGAAGATAACGACTCATTGTACCATATTCAAATTGAGTCATTTCACATTTATGGTTTTTATGAGATGTAATTTAGTATAGTACTTATCTATTAAGTAGAAAATTAGTGTATCCAAACTACATATGCTAGTTGTTCTATCTGTGAAATGAGGCCAATCGACTGATTGTGGGTTCGATGCACACTCAAGGATATAAAATATTCATTTAAGTTTGTGTTTTCTTTTCTTCGCTCTGGTGTCGAGGCGAAGCGCGGTATTTGCAACACGCGATGCCCTCAAAATTCGGCGTAAAATGGGGAACGGAGTATCTTAACATTAGGTTCCCTCAGCAGGGTCTGTGTGAGGAATACTTAGTGAAGCTGAATATATAATATATACGGTTTTGTAATTTAGAGATAGAATACATAAAAATTGCGATGACATTAAAATATTAAAATATATATTTATTACATTATAGATTTCTGAAGCGTGTAGCAATATTTATAAGTAAATCCGAGTTATATATAAAAATTTTGAACGTAAAACGTTAGTTCTACTTAATAAAACATCCTATGACTTTTAGTGCTTCAAGAAATATGGTAAGAATAACCAGTTTATACTATTTTCTTGAATAAAATGTTTAAATTTCGAAACTACGTGGTAACCATTTGGGACTTAAGCTGCGGTTTAATAAATTCTTCCTTGTTTTCAACAGTTTTCTACTTTTACACCAACATGTACCACTAAAATATGAAGAGAATACTTAAAATGTTAAATAATTATTTTCGTTTGTTTGTTGTGCCGCTGTAGTTGTGCGTGTGGCTGTATTTGATTGTAAAAGCGATCGTTCTAAGTTCGATTCCGCTACTAAATACTAGCAAGTCCCATAAAGTGCAAATATAAAAAGAAAATCTTCTATATCTAGTTCTATGAAAAACCACTCAAAATTTTAAGCCGACCAAAAAAACTTTTTGCGAATTTTAACCTTTAGGTAATTTTTTCTCTAAAATATAGTGAATAAAAATGCAAAAAAAGGTAAACCTTATTGTAAACCAATAGCTATTATGCATACACCGTACTTTAGCTACAAACTCCAGGGTTCAATTTGTCGTTCCCATCAAATGCTTTCAACGTTCGGATATTTCACGGTACGAATGAATTTAATCTAGCGTGAATCATTTCGATCTGGTGTATTTTAAAATAAAAATGGTTCTGCTGTCGGTCTGTCGGTTTTTTTGTTTATGTGAGGTAGATAAGGTAAGTCTGAGTTCGATTTTATTTCTATTTAGGGTAAAGTAAAGTAAAAGTAGGGTATTTTTTTGTTCATATAATATTTATATGTATGCCATCGTATATAGAATTGGCTCCGTTGTGGTGTCTATTGACTAATTATAAATACGATTCTCACTTTCTGCCTAATTCTGGAGGCATTGCGTGTTGAGTGGCAGAACTCAACGCCGCGCTTAACCTTGACAGCAGAGCGAAGAAATGGAAATATAAATTTAAGTAAATATTTCATCTCCTTGAGTGGGGATCGAACCCACAACCTCAACAACTCGGTTTTACAGTCACACCTCGTGCCGCTGCGCCACGACTGGCCTCACTTGGTAAATTCATAAATTTTATTTCCTCTTTGGTAAAAAGACAAAGCGCGGCGTTGAGTTCCATTCCACACGCAATGTTTCGTATAGCTTGTTCGGAAAGCGATTTACACGTTTCCTCTGTCTACCTTGTTATATACGGGTGAAGCTAAAAAATATATATATACTTTTAGGAATCAGAAGTGTTTAATATAAAAAAGAGATAATTCAGGATGGACTACAAATTATTACAAAGTTGACTTATATAAACAATATTTCTGAGTGAATAAATGTGAATACACAATCAAATATAATTAAACAATCCTTACTTTCAATTACAGAAACTTAAACAATAACAAAATTATACCATGATGAGGCCAGTCGTGGAGCAGCGGCACGAAGTGTGACTGTAAAATCAACTGGTTGTGGGTTTGATCGCCACTCGAGGAGATAAAATATTCATTTAAATTTATATTTCCATTTCTTCGCTCTGGTGTCGAGGCTAAGCGCGGCGTTGAGTTCTGCCACTCAACACGCAATGCCTCCAGAATTCGGCAGAAAGTGGGGAACGGAGTGTCTTAACACTAGGTTCCCTCTGCCTACCCTGCTGTGTGCGGGATACAGCGTGAAGTTGATTTGATTTAATTTAAAATTATAATAATATGGAACGAACTCACAGCATCAACGCCAACCACACTCACGGACCATAACTGACCCGCCAAACGAGGGAGACCCGTACGTACGTACTTACTACACTTTGGTAGACAAAGTGTGGCATTGAATTCTACCATTTAACAAGCCATGTCGTTTTTGTCAAATTTTAAAACATGGAATTAGGAACCTAGGTTCTCTCTGCCTATCCATTTTATATTCGGAATAAAGCTTGTAAATGAAAAAAATAATAATACTCAATTGGGAATCGAATCCGTAATTCACTCGTTTGTTTCGGCATTCTTACTCAGTCGGCGTAATCCTAGACTCGTGTTATCCGCCCGATTCCGAAGATAGGCGATGGTTCCGATCCATTTAACTACAGACCCAATGCTATCACTTCCTGCTCTCGAAAGTATTGGAGAGCATCATAAATAGGTCCCTCCACTGGTGATCTTCTGGTTTACTTGACACACCGTTGGGCTGTTGGTTGGCTTTCGAAAGCAAGGGAGAGGGCATGGTAGCTAGTTAGGACATGGCGAAGGCTTTCGATCGAATGTGGTATGGGTCGCTCCTTGCAAAGATTCCATCCTACGGGCTTCCCGAGAATTGATGCAAGTGCCAGCTTTCACACTGGGCGCAGCATCAAAGTCGCTGCCGACGGTTTTTGCTCCGAATTCATGCCCGTGAACGCTGGCGTTCCTTAAGGGTGCGTGCTGTCCCCTAAGTTGTTTCTTGTGCATATCAATGACATGTTAGAGGATTCTAGCATGCATTGCTATGCAAATGATAGCACAGTGGTCGCTGTTTACTCCAGCCGCGCAAGTCTTTCGCGGGATAATATCTACCAGTGCTGAAATAAACTTGTGTCTTCAGTTGAGGCATCCCTCAGGAATGTTTCCTCATGGGGCGAAAGGCATTTGGTTCAATTCAACCCCAAAAAGACACAATCGCGATCATCTGGAAAACAAGGCTAAGTTGGCCTCAAAGAAACTGGGGGCCATCAGCAGAGCGAACGAAAGATCGAATATTTGGGGACCCAATAATTTATGAAAGTCTTGACACATTGATTTTGCGTAGAGATGTCTCCTCGCTGTGCGTTCTCTACCACATTTATCATGTGGAGTTGTCTGAAGAACTGTTTCATTTGTTATCTGCCGTCACATTTTCTGACCGCACAGTACGTCACAAACTCAAGTACCATCCATACCATGTGGATAAGTGACACATCACTACTGTGCAGTTTCGTAGGTTTCGCACCTAGTACCTTCAAAAACTGCATCTATCACCACCTTAAAAGCCGGCAACGCTCCTGTAGCTTCTCTGGTGTTACACGGGGACGCGGGCGGCGGTGATCGCTTACAATAAAGTACTAAGTAGTAAGTCTTTCCATAAAAAAAAAAAACTAACAACCAGTAAAAGTCAATTTTATGCTATAACTCAGTAAAATATATATTACACTTGCTTTAAGTACAGCTGACAACTGGATGGCAAAGTTTTAATTAATACAGTATTTCATTAGGAGACTCGTTGTTATAATAGAACACCTGTGAGTTAAATTGAGAGTTAATTTTATTCACAAATTGGCACTTTTATGGAATTTTAATTTTGATAATAAACCTAGTGTTAAGACATCTCGTTCCTTACACACACCTTTGAATTTTTAGAGATTACATGTTGATGTGCGGAATACCACTCCTTGCTTTGTATCTTAGAACAAGAAATGAAATTAATTTATTCTCTCTGGTGGAAATAAAACTCACAACCATCGCATTTACAGTTATACGCTTATGCCACTGCACCATGATGACCTTATAAACATATGGGTGAAATTATGTCAATCTAAATTAAATATGACTTTGAGTTCTACCACTTTACACGGAAAGGCGCAAATTCGTGTAGAAAATAATAAAGTAGAGACTAGAGGAGCAAAAGTAGTAGTAAAATAGAACTTTAAATTGGATTGTGAAGTATGGAATGATTTCACAAAATTTGTATTTATTAATTGAGGCCGGTCGTGGCGCAGCGGCACGGGGTGTGACTGTAAAACCGACTGGTTGTGGGTTCGGTCCCCACTCGAGGAGATGAAATATTTACTTAAATTTATATTTCCATTTCTTCGCTCTGGTGTCGAGGTTAAGCGCGGCGTTGAGTTCTGCCACTCAACACGCAATGCCTCCAGAATTCGGCAGAAAGTGGGGAACGGAGTGTCTTAACACTAGGTTCCCTCTGCCTACCCTGCTGTGTGCGGGATACAGCGTGAAGCTGATTTATTTATTTGTATTTATTAAAACCAGGAGCACAAACGCGCTGCTGTAAACGCAATAAGTTATGGGTTCAATTTCCACTCGAGGAAATAAAAAAAAAAAAAATTCATTTTGTCGGTCTCGTAATGAGGACAAAGGAAAGAATTTGGCATAAAGTTGGGAATGGAAATATCTTAATGGGAAAGGAGTGTCATAACACTAAGTTCCCAGATTTTTTTTCCTAACCTGCTATTTATGGAACATAGCATGAGCGCTAAAAAAATGATATAAGGGATTAGTAAAAGTTAACAAAATTTATAGAGTCCTAGTGCACCCAAATTTTTTATATTTTATAAATTTTAGTAATTGAATAATTTTTAAATATTGAATTATATTACAAAATACATTACGCTGAATAAGAATATTTAAAAATTTACATTAAAGTATATTAAAATTTATTAACTTGATTCACATACTTATTTAGAAAACGTATAAAAATTTGAACGCAGCGGGACTCGAACCCGCGCCTCCTGGAAACCGACCAGGCGCTCTGACCACTAAGCCATGCGTTCTCGCCAAGCTACGTCGAAATTTTTTGATTCACATAGTTTTGTTAAGTATTTAAATGAAATTAAAATTGTTAAGTATTTTTTACTATTTTAATTAGACACAGCTATTAAATAAAATGTACAGCCATCAACATGTAATACGAAGAGAATTATATACCAAATGAGTATTATTTCCCATCTTACTTTATTGCTGTAGCTACTTCAAACAAGTGTTTAACAAAGCCGTAATATCAAGAGTTACTCGCGTTGAAACAGCGACCCGGCTTCATTTGTGCTGGTGGACTTCTAAGTACTTTTATTTGTAGAAAATAGAAGTACGGTAATTATATATGGATGATATTAAAACTTAAGGCTGGAATTTTTTCTATTGTGTATTTTATTTTATAGATCAAGCACTTTTATTTTTTTTTCTCAGCGCTATATTCCGTACACAGTAGGGTAAGCAGAGGGAACGTAGTGTTTAGATACTCCGTTCTCTATTTTCCCCCGAATTCTAGAAGCATTCCGTGTTGAGTGGTGGAACTCATCGTCGTGTTTTAATTAAATGACACCATCGACAAGAAATGAACGTATAAAATATTTCATTTCCTTGAGTGGGAATCGAACCCACCACCCACAACCAGTCGCGTTTACAGTTACACATTTGTATTACATTGTAGGTGGTTAATGCAAGTATTCGTAATCCTCCATTTTGAATCAATAACAATATTCATTATATGAAATTTTATTGTCACCAGAAAATCTAATGCCATACACTGACATTCGGAAGTAAGTCAAATTAGGCTTACAAGATTTCACATGCACTTTTAAATGCTTGCTAAACAAGAAAATTAATTAATTACTACATATATATGTATATATTTATTAAATAATTATGAATTATTTTAATTCCTTCATACTGTTAAGAAGACAAAGCACGGCATTGAGTTCCGCTGCTCAACACGCATGTCTCAAAAACTGGGAAACGGGCTTCCAGTCCGATTAACGGGCGTAAGCCTAAGACTCCCAGTAGCCACGTATCCTTTCCAGTAGCCATGTAGTGCTTGCAATATCTCAGGGGCAAATAACCCCCTTCGCTATTCAACCGGTCTCTGTAATCAGTAGAGCTAACAGCAATAACCTCTAATTTGAAAAAAAGAAACAGAGTGTTTAAGCTTGAAGCTCATAAAATATTTCACCATACACCATTACATTACCGCCATTACATCGAGGCCGGTCGTGGCACAAAGAGTGACTGCAAAATCGACTGGATATGGGTTAGATCCCCACTCGAGGAAATAAAATATTTTTTTACATTTATATTTTCATTTCTTCGCTCTGGTGTCCAGGCAAAGCATGCCGTTGAGTTCCGCTACTCAACACGCAATGCCTCCAGAACTCGGTGGAAAGTGGGGAACGGAGTGTCTTAACACTAGGTTCCCTCTGCCTACCCTGCTGTGTGCGGGATACAGCGTGAAGCTGATATATACCATTACATCATATTTCATATCAACTATGAAGCATACTCTAAACGCCGATTGTCAATAACATCTGTTTACCAAAAGTGTTTCATCCGATACA